>BSBK01001626.1:430000-663043 GCA_027943335.1 Chamaecyparis obtusa | reverse complement strand
TATATATATATAAGATAGTATATATATATATATATATTATATATATATTATATATATATATAGTATAAATATATATATATATATATATATATATATATATATATATATATATATAATATATATATATATATATATATATATATATATATATATATATATATATATATATATATATATATATATATATATATTGTGTGTGTGATTGTGCGTGCACGCGTAAATATGTCTATATATATACTATTGCCCCATTTTTGGCAAATATGGAAAATTGGTCTAAGTTAAAATTTTTTACCCTTCAAATTTTTATTGCCTTAGTGATTTTCAGTTTGTCAGGATTTCAGGATTTAAGTATTTCTAGAACTTTCATCAAAGTCTTTGTTTCAAAGTGGAACCATCTTTTCATTCTTCCCCTTTGTCTTTCAAGTCGGTCTCGCTCTTAGTCTTTCAAGTTTAATTATTTTATTCTTTGAAAAGTCAAACGTCAAGATCAACAAGCACTTCAAGAACCCCCTTTGAAGTCTCAAAGTGATGGTTGGAATGAAAGAAAAAATAAAGGAAAATAAAAAAAAAATCATTAAAAGAATGCTAGTTGAGAAGAAAATGAGGTTTTGGAACAACTATCGAAATCTGAACTTATAGATATAACTAAGTGGAAACAACAAAATCTCACTTAGAAGGAGCGTGGGTGTAAAGCTTAGTTTAAACGCATGCATCTGATCCTGAAGAGTGAAAAGGAACTGGAAGAAGTCCCAAAGAATGACTGACAGGTGGTTAAAGTCAAAACATCAAAACAAATCCTAGGTTCTGCAAGAATGTTCAAAGCTCAAAAAGGAAAGTGGAAATTTTAACGAGGAAAGGAAGTTGAGAAATTAAAGAAAGCAGAGAAAACCAAATATTCATTAACTATTATCAAAACCTAAGGGTTAGATTGGAACTAACGATAAAAGAAGAGGGTCTTCTTTCTAGGCAAGATAAAGAAAGGCGGAGTAGGGAAGAACTTATGGAATCATTGTCAGAACCTGAAGCTTAAAGTGGACTTGAGTTTTAAAAGAAGTTAAGTGGCAAATTAAAAAAAGGTGACATGTCCCAACGTTCAAAAGAAGCCAGAGCATTAATTTTTTATGAGACTGGCATTAATGGTGTGATTTGATGATCATTAAATTAGATTTTTATGAGATTAAAGAAACATTTGTTATTGTTTTATGTAAACTAAAGCTAGAGACGAATGCAGAGCTAGGGCATCACAAATTCCATCTGCAATGATTAATGACTAAAGTCTAGTAAGTGAATCAGTCCATGTGTTGATGATTTCTCTACAATTATAATTAAGAATTTATAATTGCAAAGTTGAAGCTTTACAATAAGGTTTAAACACCCTGGTTACAACCATTTAAATGGTCCTAAGAGCTCTTTGTGAACATGTACCTCATCACCCAAATGTTAGAAAAAATTGGTTTTTTTGGAAGCAACAATATTTATGGTCACCTTGCAATGTGTAGACCTAATTATAGAATGCATCAATCGCTATAACCCAGAACCAGATAAATTAAAACACAAAACGAGGATCTATACTAGGAAATGATTTAGATTTCCTTCCACTTCCTAGTAAGAGAGGAGTTTACCTCTTATGATTTCACTTCCTCACATACGGATTTTAGCATGAAAATAGGAGTGTACAGAACAAAGATTACAAAAACTTGGTTTTCCCCTAAGCAGAAGGGAAAATCAAAATTACCCAAGATAATTCTAAAAACCTTCGTAAAGGGAGAAATTGCTGACATAATTGTGCTCTTCCACAGACTAAGAGGAGATGAAGATACAATATTATTGATGAATGTATGTATTTCTTCATGAAAATAATCTTCTTAGGGTTTAGATATATTGATTGGGTCAAAATAATCAGTAACCAAATTTGCCAATTCATCAACCAATTTCCACTCAATCAATTCTTTTATACATCATTGTACCTAATTTATGCACTATATGATACAATACATTGTCCCATCTTAGAGAATGTAGAGGAATTAAGGATGATATTTAAGTGTATGAGTTATACTCAATTTTTTAGTTACACAAAATCCATGCCATTTTTTATAGAGTAAACGATGTGTTTACTATGAAATTGGTTCAAGAATTGCAAGGATACCTTGAGAGGAGGATCTCCCCTGAAGCAACTATTGTGATTTTGGAATATGGTATCTATTTTATTCAATTTTCCACTTTTACATATCTTAGAGTTGGTGCCTTTGATGACTTTCCATAAAAGTTTCCTAGATACATAGATGATAAAATCATTATGGTGAAACTTTGTAGATAGATTTGTGAAGTCAACAAAAGATCTATAGAAAGACATAAGGTCATTATTCCTTTCCCTATTTCAGTAGGAGCATACTCATGTTCCTCTTATTCAAATGCAATCGATATCACCAAAGATGCTAGTAAGTACACATATGACCTCACTTTGATTCAAGCTATTATGTGAAGAATAATTTATAGTTAGGCCCTACTTATCACCATGTGCCAACAATCAAATACTTATGGGCTAACTGTGTTGATGGTTTGGAGGTTAGGAAAAGGTCTTGGTCTAGATTTACCATCAGGCAGATTTAGGAGTATGGGCTCCTTTTGGATACTCAAGGAATTGTAGAAGATAGGTCCAATATGGTAGACCCTACGTACTATGAAAAATTCAGGCCACTCCATTGGGTCAAGTTAATTGGGAAGCTCTAGAGCTATGTGACATAGATGTGAAAATGACCCCTATTTTGAAGAGAACTAGAGCCTAGATAGCCAAAAAGAAAGGTGAAGAGAAGGAAACCACACCATCACAAAATCCTACTACTCCCAAAAACAACACACCACCTGCTACAATGCCGAGTGCAACAATTCCACAAGTTTTTGTAGGAATTTCATAAATGTTATTGGGGGAGGAGACAAGCCACCACCAAATAAGTAAAAGGATACTAAAGAAACCCGTGGATTTGGCTCCTTGCCTCACATTGATTTAACAGGGGAAGATGAAGTTGAAAAAGAGAATTTGGAAGTACTAGAAGAGAAAGGAAATTAGGGAGAAGAAATAGAAACTTCAGGAAGATGATAATAGAAGAGAAGAAGCAACACAAGATTCCTAGCCTTTGAGTTCAAGTTCTGTTAAAATTGTTAAAATTTTATTTTGCTAAAGCATCTCAGAGTGTTACCATGCTTGTCAATAGAGCTCTTTTTGTTAATTATGAATCTTTTCAAAGTGTCACTTAAGTAATCTCTACCCCATCATGGATTCAAACAACCTTAGAAAATAAAAGGAAAAGATAATCAAAGAAGCAACCATCTAAGGATGCAGTCTCACAACTTTTACAATCTTCATTAGCGCCCCCCCCCCCAAAAAAAATAAAAATAAAAAATAAAAATAAAAACAAAAAAAAAGTTAATGAGTACTTCTAGTTTTGTTGAAGATGAAAAAACAAGGCATATCTTCTTTGAGATGGCTCAACCAATGATACAAAAATATCCTAGCACAACCACACCAGCTAATTTTCATGTAACTATAATTGATACTGGTGATCCAAAATATGATCAAGATGTGGGAATTTGGGAATATGAAAACCAGAGGATGCATAATAAAATGGAAAATACAAAGATGGATAAAGAAAAGCTCAAGTTCATGGTTGGATTTTTGTCAGATAACCTCAAGAAAGTATTGGCTCCTTTGTCTTCCCAAATGGAAAGTTCATGAGATACTATACTAGACCCAATAGTAGATAAAAATGTGGCATTAATCACACGGTTACAAGAAGACACTCATCTCATAAATGTGACTAGAGATAGGATTGAAGACTTGAAGGTAAGAGGTTTACCCTTTATCTGTAAATTGAGTGAATCTCTTGACTCACTAATAGTAGCTCATAATTTTATGGTCTTTGAGATTAGAGTAGAGCAAAATACTCACCTACAAAACATGAAATAAATAAAGCAAGTGATAGATATGAAGGCGGAGAATGTTGTGAACCTGGTTGATCCAGTCACTGAAAGAACCTCTCCAAAAATGGATGTTTAGTATGGGTTATAAGTGTGAATGTATCACTAAAAGTGTCAATAAATTGAGAGGACACTTGAATGATTCCAAGGAAAACATTGGCCAAATAAGAATATATTTCATAGACATTGGATGTTGTATGGTAGAAAAATGACTACACTTCTATGAACCATTACATGAAAGGTTGCTCAAGAATGAAGCCTCACAAAGCGGCTCATAGCTCTCTATGCATGGAGTTGCAAGGGACTATGATGTATTTGCTCTCAGCTAGAGCTACAAGCTTGTGACCTTGCTAGTCAGCCATACAATGAGAGATTCAAATGAGGACAAGGGAAAGAGTGCCAATATCCTCAAGAATCACTATGAAAATGCAAATGCAATGCAAACTAGTCTATGGAAATGAAAATGCAATGCAACTAAGCTATGAAATGGAAAGAACAAGTGTTACAAATCCTTCCTATTAAGCTATGTGAGTTAAATCTATTGCATCAAAGGAAACTAAGCTAAATGCCATGAAAGCTAAAATGCAAGAATGAAAGACTAAGAACAATAAGGTTTCCAAAAGTTCCAAAAGTCTCCAAGACGTCCTGCAAAATAAGATTAGTACTCAAAACATGGGTCCTAAAATGAGAAGAGAGCTCTTCTTTTATAGGAAATGAGAAAGAATGGACCATGGAGATTAAGAGGCAAAAGGGCTTAATCAGCGGTGGAGGTTGAAAGAGGAGCAATCCATGTGCACAAGTATCCTCCAATGAGAGTGAAGTGTTGAATTTTGAGCCTCATGTGAAACAAAAAGTACTTTTTTTCTTTTTGTGAAATAAGAATAATATTTTATTTGTGCAACTTAGGATAAGAGAACAAGTGGGGCTTTTTATTTAATCAAAAGGGGAGGAAATATTCCTTTTAATTAAATAAAGACTTAGGATAAATGGTTAGCCCAAGGATAAAAATCCAATATATGATCAAGAAATTGATAATGTTCAAAATATTGATTATTGATAAAACTGATTCAGGATTGATAAATCAAATAAATGGGGCCCAAAGTCTAGGTGACCATTTTTGGGTGCATACATTTGCCCCTCTTTGACTAATGTGTGATCAATTTGGGAACACATGTAGTCAAAGAATGAAGTTGAAATGTGAGATTGATTTGAGATCACACAATAACTTAGATGTGAGGTCGATTCGGGATCACACCCGGACAAACATAAACAAAGGTCTTTGAACATGAGGTCGATTCGGGATCACATTCAAAGTAATAGATAAGAATCTTAAATTTGAGCAAAAGCTCACAAAAGATGTCTGAATCAGGAAAATCAAGAGAATCAGGGATGAGAATTCCATAGGTACTGCCCCCTCGGAATCGAAATCAAAATCAGGTAGAGGAGAGACAGCAAATCAATAAAGATTTGATCAAATCAAAAATGAAATCATAATCGAATGTATAGGTCAATAGGGTAACCATTAGGTGGTGAAACATGCCCCAGTGAGGAAGTAGAAGAATAGAAATAGAAGACTAGAAATAGAGTGAATGAAAGACTAGAAAATGTGAGAGACATGGAAGGAAGAAATTCCACCAAAGATCGAAGAATTATGCCTCAAAAGGTCAATCAACTGCGTAGAAGAAGGAAAATTTTGAAACATGATTTTGATAATGAAGATGACCTCAGATTTTGCTTTCAAGTTCAAAAATGGATCCAGGACGTCGAAATTAGGTAGGGGTGCAATTTTTGCGCAATTCTAAGGTGTTTTGAAAGTTGGTCAAAAAGTCAAAATGCTATAAAAGGGGTGAAAATGTCATTTTCAAAAATTATTTGACTTTTAACTATTTGAGAATCTAGAGCTTTGAGAGATAGCAATGGCTCAACCAGCAGGAGTTCCCATCCACAGACACCGATTTGAGCACTCCCGGTTGCACAACCAGCCTCCACATTATGGTGCCTCGGTATGTTTTTGAAAACTTGCCCTTGTTTGAACATTTAATGAGCATTTATTGCAATTAAACATGTTTTTAAATTTGCAACTTTTAGATTAAGGTGCCATGTCACACGACACCTTACAAGTGTCGCGCTCTATGAGAAGAAGTGTCGCGCGACACTTCGCAGTCAAAAATAGTGTCACCCACGTGTAGGGTAAGGTGTCACGTGACATAAGGAGAAATGTCGCACGACATTAGGTAGAGTGTCACCCAACAGAGAACTGTTGCGCCTTTATAAGAGGAAGTGTCACGTGACACTTAGCCAAAAAATAGTGTCATCTAGTGTTAAAGTTTAACATGTTTGATCATTTTTTTGAGCAAAATGACATGGGTCCGAACAATGTTTGATTTTAAAATGCCTTGCACTGATATTATACATCCATCATGATATGTTCTGACACCTGGTATGGTTTTGTGACGTGCAGGAGGTCTTCCCCACACTTCGGATTAGAGCACCCCAGGTGACAGGATCGTAGTTTGTCCGAGATCTGGATGATCCGGGCAAGGCCGATATCAGAGCCATGGGATTCCATTATTTGCTATAGTTCCCCCACATTCAAGCCGATCATGGGTTGTTGACTGTGCTTGCCTAGAGATGGCATAGCGAGCACAACACCTTCCACTTACCGATAGGAGAGGCATCTATCACACTTGAGAATGTTTACCGGATCCTACGGGTTCCATGCCATGGAGAGCCTGTAAGTATAATCATGTTTATAGATAAACATAGTTGTAGAGTTTTCATATGATAGAAACTGACATGATTGTTTGTTGGCACAAGTATACTATGATCAGGATGCGATAGCAGGTCGATAGATTATACAGGGGATGTTTCAGGATGTCACGATCCTAGATCGGCATGTTAGCTGGGAGAGATTGATGGATGACTTTGGCAGAGACTTCCCGGTGCCATGTATTATGGCATTGCTCATTGGACAGGCCCTTATCCCTGATAGGAGTCAGAAGGGCTTCCCCTTGGGATGGGGGAGATTACTAGCAGACCTGGTGGCACAGCCACGACGGATGGCATGGGGCCTAACTATCTTAGCTGATATGTACTATGAGCTGCATGAGATCATCTATAGAGATGACAAGACTTGGGCATGCGGGGCTATACTTTCTCAGATATGGGTGTGGGAGCATATTGCAGTAGTGTGTCCATGAGTAAACCCTAGGGAGCGCAGGTATCCCTATATATATAGGTATGCAGGATTCATCCCACATACACATAGCGGGGATGTTTCCTATTATTGCAGGATATTGGATGAGCTTACCTCATTCACATGGAGACCGTACAGGTCATGTGAGCAGTGGGGGGACAAGTGGGAGCTAGATTATATGTTGTGTAGTCGGCCACTAGTAGGCCGTCATCCAGAGATTATGGAGAGATTTGTGATCATGAGAGTCTAGAGGCATTTCAGACGGTAGCAGAGGGTGTCCACAAAGATGACCACGCATGCACGGTTTCGGGATGAGGATGGATAGGGTTGGCTGTCGATGCTGGACTACCAGCAGGCAGTACAAGATACAATTTCTATACGCCAGGAGCCATGGGAGTTTTTGCCAGACATGGTAGATGTAGGTGCAGATGCAGCATTCAGAGCAGAGAGGTGCAGGGTGCCCTTTCCAAGATTCACAGTCCCCGATGCACAGGTGTCGGCGGCATAGGGAGATGAGGGGGATGACGGAGGAGATGGAGGAGATGGAGGGAGAGGGAGAGGGAGGGGGATGGAGAGAGGGGAGGGATCTAGATCAAGTGGCTGGAAACGGTCATGAGGATGGAGATTAGCGACTCCCAAGGATGAGGCGAGACTAGCTCGCCGATAGGTAGAGGCAAAGCAGGAGTAGCCTGCAGGAGGGGAGGATCTGAGAGCCTGGATATAGGCTCTGGAGGCAGACATGCAGCAGCTTCAGATTACTATAGCAGTGAGAGACCAGCAGCTACTAGATCTGAGGGCAGAGCGAGATCAGTAGATAGCTGATCTCAGGGCAGAGATAGCACGGCACGAGGTAGCGGCACAGGCAGATGCACTAGAGATCTGATGGGAGGCAGCGAGAGCTACATATTATCATGGACTCTACTTCTCAGAGGGTAGGGGCATCAGATATGGTACCTGATAGGAGAGTGATGCCCCCTCCACCACCACGAGTGCCTCATGAGGATGGTAGCGAGTCCTAGGGTTAGGTCTTAGGTTGATAGATGTTTAGACATATCTTGAGACATTGATCTAGATTTTGGGATCCCATATTGTATATGACATTGATTTATATATGAGAGTACTGGATTTTTGATATAGCATGTGTATTTGTCTCACTTGTGATGGATGTATCAGTTTACATATATTGTCTTGTCATTTTGCTCAAAATATGGATGTATATGCTCATGTATATTCTCTCTCATAGATGTGTGTTTGATTCTCATGCGTATGATATAGACTCATGTTGCTGAAAATGACAATTGTGATATAGATGTGATGATATGATTAACCCCTTGTGATGAACAGGAACAGGTTGTGATGTGAAAGACAAGGAGCGAAAGACATGATCGAGAAGAAGGAAAAAGGTGAGCGTAGTTGACCGATAAGTCCACGTAAGATGAAAAGGAGAGCTCTCTCCATATGCAAGATGCAAAAACTAAACTATGATGAACCTAAGAATGCAAGCTACTATGAAAGTGGTTGACTTGCAAGGTCACAACACCTATAGACATCTAATTATCATCATCGAGCATTATTGGTAGCATCGTAAGATCATACAATGCACACTAGCATAACTATGTAGATATGAATATGATCTTTATCAGATAGATATGTGGGAATCTCACCTAGGCATCAAAGACATGTAGGTCAAGATGACTAATGCAGTGAGATCACCTAAGTTTGATATGGTGAGATTATGTTTGTATCAAGACACATGAAAGTCAGGATAACTAGAAGCATGCACTCATAAAACAGTCAAGGATAATACCCTGTCAATCCATAGTGTCAAGTAAGACCAGCATAAATCCGCATGATAGTTAGGATCAACAAAATATACCCACAAGTAGATAAAGAAACAAAATATGTTCTCATACCCTCAGTCTTCTAGCTATGCATCATCGAAAACTTCTCAGGGAGAGACCACACATCAAAGAAATCCTCATAGACAGCACACAAAGAAAAATAAATTCAACATATCTCAACGAGTTGATTGTTTAAGTGCGTGTGTGTTGGTCATAGAGTCAGACTCTGATCATCGCATCTGCAAATGAGAAATATCGCATCAAAATTAGACTATTGGGTAAGACCTCTGATAAGTGTTAAGAAACACTTGACGCAAGGGTAGTGTTGAAAAACACTGTTTGGGGTGGTGTTGAAAAACACCTGTTTGTGAAATTCCCCAAGAGACAAACGCACCGAAAGGACCTATGCTAACAGGTATGCCCCCTAGACAAAAATAAAGAACAATTCCAGACCAAGTCAAATAAGGTCAAGGCATGATGGAGAAGGTTCATTATTGAGGATGCATGCTAATAAATAGGAGTGCAAAGGCCACAAGTAGCGCCTGTTTCCAGGTTTTCATCACTTGGAATCTTTTTTCATTTTTTTCATTTTTTCTTTTTTAATATTTTTGCTACCAAGGCGCCTGTTTCCAGGTTTTTACCAAGGCACTTTTTCTATTTTTTTTGAATTTTTGAATTTTTTTATTTTTTTGGTGAGACATCAAAGCGCCTATTGCTAGGTCTTCACTAAGATGCTCATTTTTTTAGTACTTTTTATACTTTTTAGGATTTTTGAATATATAATTTTTTTGGGGATTTTTTGAAGATCATAAAATATGTACAAAGGATGCCCCCAGATAGAAACAGGCATCAAGGATAGAACTTCTTAAGGTGCAAAATGTTGATGGGATCAGGGAGCTGTTCTCTATCTGGATCTGACAGTAAATATGTACCTGTACCAAAAGTAGTTGTGATGACATATGGTCCAAGCCAATTGGGTTCGAACTTACCCCTTTGTTCTCTGTGTTGTTGGTTCTTAGGATTCTCTCGCAAAACAAGATCTCCTACTTGAAACTCTCTAAGATGAACCTTCTTGTTGAATGCTTTGGACATACACTTCTGATACACTCTCATATGATCAAATGAAGCCTTACACTTCTCATCTAGAAGTTCTAGTTCCTGTAACCTCATGGCACGATAATCCTCATCTGTTATTAATCCTTTGAGTGAGACTCTAAGTGAAGGTATATCTACTTCTAAAGGCAATACCGCTTCAGTGCCATAGGTAAGAGCAAAAGGAGTAGCTCCTGTAGGTGTATGAATGCTAGTTCTGTAAGCCCATAGTGCGGGATTGATTTGCAAGTGCCAATCCCTACCATTCTTGTGCACTGTCCTATGAAGAATCTTAAGGATTGTTTTATTGGAAGCCTCTGCTTGTCCATTTCCTTGTGGAAAGTAAATGGAGGACCAATGTTGCTTGATTTTAAACTTTTTGCATAAATGCTTTAGGTCCTTATTCTTGAATTGACCTCCATTATCAGTGATACTCTCAGAAGGTACTCCAAATCGGCAAATAATATGATTCAAGATGAACAAAGAGATAGTCTTCCCTGAAGCTACAGAAAGTGGCACAGCTTCCACCCATTTTGTGAAGTAGTCAGTAGCAGTAATAATGAACTTATGTCCACCTGGTGAGTTGGGGTGAATTTTCCCAACTAGATCAAAGGCCCAGCGCTGAAATGGCCAGTGAGAAATGGAAGGGATCAGCTCCCTACCTGGAGCATGAATCAGGTTTCCATGTTTCTGACATTTTTCACAAGACTTAGCAAAGGCTACTGTGTCTATCTGCATTGTGGGCCAATAATACCCCGCCCTAAGCAACCTTCAGGCCATGGCAAGACCATTGGAATGTCCACCACAAATTCCCTCATGGATGTCGGCTAACGCTTGGTCAGATTCCTCCTTTTCCAAGCACCTAAGGAGTGTCCCATCTAAACCCCTCCTATATAAATCACCAGAGATAAGGATGTGGCGGGAGGCATTGCGAACAAGGTTTCGGTGTTTAGAATGGTTGAACGTGTCAGGGATGATGCCATCATGGAGATATGAATAGATAGCACCATATCGGGAAGATTCATGTGTGACAAGGGTACAAATGACATGGCTTTCAGATGAGTCAAATATGGGATGTTGTAGCTCTTCCACCAAGAATTCAAATCTTGATTCATCATTTTCCAACTGAAGGAGTGAAGCTAATGTGGCCATAGCATCTGCAGCTTTGTTCTCTATCCTAGGGATCTGTTGAAATGTCACAAATGTAAAGTAACGCCTCAATGATTCAACCATCCTTTTGTAAGGTACCAATTTATCATCCTTGGTTTGATACTCCTCATTGACTTGGTTGATAATTAGCTATGAATCCCCAAAGACATGTAATTCTGTTATGTTCCATTCTATAGCCATTTTCAATCCATTGGTCAAAGCTTCATATTCAACAATATTATTTGTACATGGGAATAAAAGTTTGTAAGAATTTGGAATGTTGTACCCATGGGGAGAGACAAATAATACTCCAGCACCTGATCCATTTTTCATGTGGGAACCATCAAAGAACATCTTCCAAGTGCGGGTAGTCATATACAATATGTGTTCATCTGGAAATTCTACCTGAATAGGCATACTATCCTTAACTGGAAAGTCAGCTAATTGGTCAGCAATAGCTTGCCCTTTTATGGCCTTTCTTTCAATGTACTCTATATCAAATTCAGATAAAACCATCATCCACTTGGCAAGCCTACCCGTGAGGGCAGCCTTACTAAGCAAGTACTTAAGAGGATCAATTTTGGCAACTAAATGTATAGTATGAGCAAGCATATAGTGTCGCAACTTTTGGGAAGCAAACACTACTGCAAGACAAGACTTCTCAATGTTATTATAATTGATCTCATAAGATACTAGAGTATGACTAATGTAGTAAATGGCCCTTTCTTTCTCAGTATCATCTAATTGAGCCAACAATGCCCCCAAGGAAGACTCCGTTGCTGAAATGTATAAAATCAATGGTTTCCCAGGAATAGGCGGCATCAAAATTGGAGGATTAGCCAAGTATTGTTTGATTTGATCTAGGCTCTTTTGGCATTCCTCATTCCACACACAAGAAGAACCCTTATGCAATGTCTTATTAAAAGGTTGTGCTCTATCTGCAAGCTGAGAAATAAACTAATCAACTGAAGACATCCCTGAAGACTTCTCATTTGACTGATATTTCTTGGAGGTGGCATATCTAATATAGCTTGGACCTTTTCGGGATCAACCTCTATTCCTTTTGCTGAAATTATGAATCCTAGGAGTTTACCTAAGGCAACTCCAAATGCACACTTTTTTGGATTCAATCTAAGCTGAAACTATGCCATGTGATCTAGAATTACTTCCAGATCGTCAAGGTGTGTGTTCCATTTTCTAGATTTAGCTAGGGTATCATCCACATAATCTTCCATGTTCTTATGCATCATATCATGAAAAATTGTGGTCATAGCTCACTGGTATGTTGCTCTTGCATTCTTTAGGCCAAATGGCATGACGTTCCAACAATAGGTTCCCCATGCACATGTGAAGGCTGTTTTCTCTTGATCTTCAAGAGCTATTTTTATCTGGTTATATCCAGAAAACCCATCCATTAAAGAATATATCTCATAACCCGCCGTCATATCCACTATCATGTCTATGTTTGGGAGTGGAAAGTCATCCTTTGGGCATGCTTTGTTGAGGTCTCTGAAGTTTGTGCAAATGCGAATGGACCCATCATGTTTTGAAACTGGAACAATATTGGAGATCTACTCAGCATAGCCGATAGCTCGAATGAATCCTGCACGTAAGAGCTTTTCTAATTCAGCCTTAACAAGAAGAGCTATATGAGGGTGCATTTTCCTCAAATTTTGTTTGACTAGTTTTATTCCAGGAGCTATAGATAGATGATGCATAATAAGATCAGTGTCAAGCCCTGGCATATCAAAATATGTCCAAGAAAAGTTGACTTCTTCTTTTGCAAAAACTTTGTATATGCCTCTTTTTCTTCAAGTGATAGAGACTAAGCAAGGTGCACTATTTGGGGAGCCTCTTCTATATTCAGATTCACTGGTTGCGTAGGTTCAATAAGAACTGATGACCTATCTTGGAAGTAACTTGGCAAGTTATTAAGTACCCCATCCTTAGGTGCCTCAAAGAGGTTTTCACCCTCGAATACGTCTTTTCTTTTTACTATTTTTGGTTTCGATACCGCCACATGGTGGTTTTCACCATCAGACCTATTTTTCTTTTTTTCTTTTTCTTTTACTTTTAGACTAAGGTACTTAATATCAGGCTCTGTCATACTTGTTGTCGGTTCACTGGTGGAAGAGACTATAGGTTCAAGAGCATTTAGATAACAGGCAATTTCATAGTCAATCTAAAAGTTTAAGAGCTGAGGTTCTTGGTGATGTTGAGACCAATCAATTAGGTGGAAATGAACAAGGGGTAGGTCAATGACTAGTTCAACATTGTTTATGTGGAAGGTGTTGCCTCTGGTGACCATACAATTGGGATTCATCAAGTCTCCTCCTAAGATACCCGAGTCAGGATTTGTCCTATCAAACGAAGCATCGTCCACTAAGGCAATTTGAGGAGTCCAATCCTCCAGTCCTACACTAGGCTCATTGGTCACATCAGGTTGAGTACTATAAGTATGGACAACATCCATGTCCAAATCAATTGTTGCATCTGAAAGTGAGTCCCATTCGTACTCATGTGATTCTATCTCTGAATCATTGTTTGGGCCTCGTGATGTAGAAGCCTCAAGGTTAGGAAAGGTTTCCCTTTCTCTAACACTAGCATTGTTGCTATCTATCGCAGCCAGGATAGCAACACTTTCCATTGTCAATCTAGCATTCATATAGTCACTATCCATTGTAGTTGGGATAGTAGGACTATCAATTGTCAAATCTTTCGAATCTCCCCAAAGGAGATTTGTTGAAGGCACCCAATCATCAGACATGTCTTGCTAATTAGAGAGATTAGGTGTGTAGTCTGAGTCATTGTCACTGTCTGTCGCAGCTGAGACAGGGACACTTTTTTGTTTCTTATTTTCAAAACCTAAGCCAACTGTTGACTTATTCCTTCACCAAAAAAGGGCATGGTTAAGAGGTTCAACCCTAGCATCCAGCCTATGACTAAGGGGACCTTGTCCTGGATAACCCATATTCTTGACCAATGTATACCCTCTCCCATAAGTTCTAGGGGAAGGTGCAAAATTCTCATTGTGTAGGTATTTCTCTTCTCGGTAAATCCAGTCCCTAATGACAACCTCTTCTTTTTCTTCTTGAATCAGAACTGAGGATTCCACAAACTTATCGAACAATGTCATGGCCGAAGATGAGGGCTTCATTTCTTGAGAAGGTTTGCCATAAGACCTAAGGGAAATTGGCAATTTTGTGAATGAATCCAATTTGTAATCCCCCATACCAAGATCTATGGTCTTGAATTTATTCTTGCATTGTTCAAATGCAGTATCAAAAGTGTTAGCCTCCCTATTCAAAGGAATGTGAGACCCTGCTGAAATTGTGTTGACTGACAGTGTGCTGTCTCTAGGTATGCAGACTTCTATTCCATTGTAAGGGAATTTGACACACTGATGATAGGTAGATGGGACTACTTGCATCTCATGTATCCATGGTCTACCTAAAAAAATATTGTAAGCCTAAGGACCGGCATCAAAAATCTGGAACAAAATGTCTTTCTCTATAGGACCAATTCAAATAGGAAGGACGGCCAATCCTTTAGAACTACGTTCTGCTTCATCATAAGCCTTGATAGTTATTTTCTTTCTTGTGTCAATGACTTCTTCTGAATAACCCAAGGCCTTCAATAAGCTCAAAGAACAAATATTAAGCCCAACACCCCCATCTATCAACACACGCCTGACACGGATCTTGTGAATCATAACCTCTATATGAAGGGCCAAATTGTGTGGGTGGCTTAATGACTTGTCATCTTCCTCTGAGAATGTAAGGTAGTGAGGGCTAGCCAAGTGGTTGACCATATTCTGGAATTGATCTACATCTATATTATTAGGGACATTAGCCCTTCGCAAGGCATCCTCAAGGACACGATTGTGCTTAGGGGACAGTTCCAAAAGCTCAAAGATTGAAATCTACGCTGGTGTACGTTGTAATTGGTCAACAAGATTATAATTCAACTCAGGACCAGCAATAGATTTTGGAAGAACACCCTTTGGCATTGGTTGCTTAGACTTACTAGAGTTAGGACCTCTAATAATGATGGGACCTTGAGCTTGGCTTCTAGTAACACCATTAAGAGGTTGGGACATCCTTCGTGAGTGAGGACCTCTTAGCACCACAACGGGTCTTTCATCAGGCATAGGAGTTGAATCCAGATCATATGCATAAGGGTATTTTCCTCTCGTCATGTTGACATTATCATCAGCCACTTCAAGCATGTTAATAACATTTTCAACATTTGTATAAGTGTAGTTCATAGCAGCCTTGCCATTCTTGTTGTTGAAATTCTCTCCTTTCTCATATTTGGGCAGGGGTTCTTTAAAAGCTTTGTGATCCGCATTAGTGTTTAGACCATCAACTTGTAATTAATTGCTCTTAATAAGGTCTTGAACAAGATGCTTAAGTCTAAAACAATTTTCTATATCATGTCCAATTCCATTGTGGAAGACACAAAAGGCCTTCTCATCCCACCAATGAGGTTTAGGATCTGGTATGTGGTGCTTGGCAGGATCCTGAGGTTGTGCCAAATTATGGGCAATTAATGTCTTGAAAATATTTGCATAGGAGTCCCCAAGTTTGGTAAATTGTCTCTTTTCCTTTTTAGGTCTCCCTTGATACTTGGGTTTATTCTCTTGTTGTCCTGAGGATTTTTGTAGCTTCATGGCCTGAACTGCATGAGAGAGATTAAGAACTCCCTCATTCTTAGGTTGTGATGAGTCCACAACTCCATCATTGACCACCTGCTTATTCTTATTCTAATAAGAGTTCTTTTTGTCCTTACTACCATTATTGTTGTTGTTTTGGCTATTGTTATTGTTAGTTGATTTAGCCAAAATCCCTTGTTCTTTTAGGACATCCTCTATGTGACATGCCACTTCTACCATGGTATCAAAAGAATTAAACAGGATCTTCCTTACTTCATATCTTAATTCTGGTATCAAGTTGCTCACAATGATGTCTATTCTTTCTTCCTTAGGAATTGTCCTTGGATATTTTGAGCACAAACGTCTCCAGCTTTGTAGGAAGGTGACAAAAGGTTCTCCTTGATTTTGTTTGAGTTTGCACAAATCAAGCATCTTGACCGACCTTGATAGATTATAAGCAAAATGTTGAACAAATCTTTGGATAAGTTCCTTGAATGTCTTTACTGGAGGAGTAAGGTTGGTGAACCACTCCATGGCTTGACCCTTGAGACTCCTTGGAAATAATCTCATCAAGTAGGAGTCTTCATGGTGAAAAGAAAAGCTCATTATGTAGAGCTGTCGAACATGGTCATGAGGGTCACCAACGCCATCATATTTGTCATAGGTTGGAAACTCCACTTTCTTAGGGAACTCAACCAACACCACACTCTTGTCAATTGGGTTGGGGCATATGGAGTCCAAATTAAACGTGCTCTTAGGAGCCCTCATCTTTTCTATATCCTTTTGCATTTTCATGATCACCTCATTGGTTGAAGGATTCTATTTCTTAATCTTTTGGTGGACATAAAAAATGTAGGGGACCTTAGCACCTTTGTTGATAAGGCTTTCTAGGAATTGATCCTTGTTTTGTTCCACATATCTTTCCACATATGCTTGAAAGGATGGTTCTTGTTGCATAGTCATAAAATCCATTTTATCAAAGTTGGTATAACTTCCCCCATGTTGCGAGCCATGATGTGCTTGTTGGGAGGGCTGCTTTGAATGTCTATGAGGTGATCGTCTCCTATGATGATCATATCTTGAAGCCCTTCTTCCTCTAGGACTTGGGGACCATGAGGGCGTCCTTGATCTTCTTCTAGGACTTGGTGAAGGGGTAGATGGGGGTGAGTAGGTCCCACTATTGATACCCCTCCCATTGAATCAGCTTTGGAGTTGTTGTGGATAGAGTCTATCTTCTTCTTCTTGGGTGACTCTCTTCCTTATGTCCAATAATGCACGTTCCTCTTCTTCTAGTTGTCTAAATTTCTCCTTTTTAGCAGCTTGTTCATCCAAATAGGCTTTCTTCTCCCTCTCAATGCTTTTCAATCTCGTATTTGCATATCGAGAGGTATCTTTAAGTCGAGAGGAGGGTCTTGAATGCCTTATTGTGTTGGCTATGTTGATGTGGTGGTCACTAGATTCATTGTTCTGGTCCTCGTGTTGTGACCTTGAATCTAGGTGAGTTTTCTTATAATGTCTCTCAGCTCGTTGGTGGGCATCAAAATATCTCATGTTGTTGGGAGGTGACCCGGGTGGACTAGCATGAGAAGAACCACCGTACTCTCTCCTATGCCGTTGGAATATATCCTCAAGAGTCTGATTCATGGCTTCTCTTTGTTGTCGAGTGAAAGTGTAACTCATGTCCATACTTGATGAAAGTGGTGCTAAAGAGGTGCTTACTTCACTAGGATTACCCTTTGGATTAAAGAAAACCTCAAATTCACTCTTAGGAGATTGATCAAAAAGGGGTCCTTTTCCCTTATGCTGTTGACGGGTCTTGACTGGTGGTAACTGATTAAACACAACAGGGGGTCACTTCTGTTGATTGACTTGGTACCTTGTGGTAACTGACATGAAATAAAATGACTCTTAATGATAAGATGACCTCTCAAAGTGTCAACACCAAACTAGGATAATCAAAGTTCTCTATTGTCCAAAATCAAATGAAAAGATAGAAAAAGGGGCTTTACCAACACTGTCAAAGAGGTGCTTTAAATCAGAGGGTGACTACCCTTGCACTTTTGAACCAGGAGGTTGGACTAGGCCAAAATATAATTAAAATTGAGATAAAAATGATTTGGACAATAAGAGTACTTCGATCTAACAATCCTAGAGATAAACTTTCTCACTAAGAATATCTTGCTAACTTGACAATTATTTTCAAAGTGACCTTGTAGATCAATTGATGCTATCCCTAGAGAGCAAAAACTAGAAAGTTAGAGTCAAGATAGGTCTCTAACAACAAAGCAAGAAACCTACTCCAAGACCTAGCCTGACTACCAGTGACTGAGACCAACTAAAACTGAAAATACAACAAAAAATTGCTCAGGCGACACTTTTCAGGCAAGCAAGATGACAGTTTAGATTAGGGCGCCACTTCGCCTTAAGGCAGGTGACAATTTTAACTGTAGGCAACACTTCTCTTTCAGACGGGTGATAGTTTCCAGGCAGTGAGCGCACCACTTTCTGCCAAGTGGGACGATAGTTGTGCAGGGGTGAACTGTCGCATGACAATTCTCACAACAGGGCGCGCCACTTGTTTAGTGTCATAAGACTCTATGACCAGTGAGTGTCAAAATCTCAATTTTAAAGCTTGTTCGTTCAAAAATTTTGGTCTGAAGGTTGATTTTTTGATTTTGATCACAACGACAATAGTAAAGTGACAGGTTTGCAAATAGTATGGGATCAAACGTGTCTTCAAACACTTGAAACAAGGGCAAAGGAAACCTTGCCAAGACAAACACTTGTGATATCAAAAATGAAAAAGCACCCTATGAATGCTACCGATTGTTCGTATGTTGAGAACGTTTACACTAGTATCACACAATCGAAGACAGTTCAAACAATATCTACCTACAAGACAAGGCTCAATACTTACCAACTTAGCCCACAACTTGATGTTCCCTCGCCTCACACAAAGTGGTTACCCACAATAGATGTTGGCTTTGTCATGGAAGTGCCAAAGATACAACCAAAGTAACACATATGGTGAGTATCTTAACGTGATCTGAGTTGTTCCACTTGGATCAATCCTTGCACTAAGAAGATAAGCGGCTAAAATAAGGTGGCTTCTATCTATGGTTCTTAATAAGGATTTCCGTTCATAACACCCCTCTTGCTCCTCAAAGAGGACTCGGACCTCGCAGCCTCAAGAGTACCTTAAGCATTCTTGTTCAATGTTTTCCCCATGGTCGCAATCCCATGAGCTACTCACATCAAACAAAGACAAGTGTTACGTCTACCAAGGTTTTGGGTGTCCTTGATAACCTTGACATTATAGTGAGTTGGAATCACTCGCCACCAAGGAAAATGATGACAAGGTTGTCTCCACTTGAGTCGTTCTTCTTAATTGCTCAAGAGCAGGCCCGTTAAAGGATTCCTAAACTAAACAAAAATGGATAATTTTTGAGGTTCAAGGTTTTTGGTTCACCTCAAGGGTGAAGAGCATACTCCCCTATCTCAAAAACTTCTCCCAAACACACCAAGCAAAGAGATTCAATTACTCCCTTGCTTCCAAAACCTTAAGATGGGTCAAGATTTTCTGATTCACCTAAAGGTGAAGAGCATACTTCTCCTACCACCTCAAAATCTCTTTCACAAGGTATTAAAGTTCCTAATACAATTAGTGAATGCCACACTTGAAAGGAAATAAATCACAAGCAAAAGTTTCATTTTTTTGTTTTTATGCTTTTGGGGCAGCCCTGCAAAAACCATTAGTAGCCCTCTTTGACATGCCATTTTTGGCAAATTTCTTAAGCAAAGGCACCTACAACCACAACTAGTTAGGCCCACAAGGTTAGCAAAATCTAAAATCTAAATGAAATATGCAAGCTAACTCTGTCTAATTGAAGTAAATGAAAGAAACAGCAAGCTAATCAAGTCTAAATTTGGCCAAAAGGATTCACTGTCAGGTATAGGTGACACTGTGATCAGCAGGATTGTTGCGCGACACTTTTCCGCATAACAGTGCAACAGTCAAAACCTGAGGCGACAGTTCGCTCGAAGACAGGTGACACTTTCTGCCAAAGCAGGTGACACTTTTCACTCAAAAAGTGTCACGCCTATATACAAAGAACTATCGCGCAACACTGGTAAATTGTCGCGTGACACTCTGAGACAGAAAAACCAGAGGCCAAAAATAACGCTAAAAAATTGATGAAAAATTGATGAAAATGCAGGAATGAAAGGACAAAACACTAATGCTCTGCCCCACGGTGGGTGCCAAAAATGTATGATAGAAAAATGACCACACTTCTATGAACCATTACATGCAAGGTTGCTCAAGAATGAGGCCTCACAAAGCGGCTCATAGCTCTCTATGCATGGAGTTGCAAGGGACTATGATGTATTTGCTCTCAGCTAGAGCTACAAGCTTGTGACCTTGCTAGTCAACCATACAATGAGAGATTCAAATGAGGACAAGGGCAAGAGTGCCAATATCCTCAAGAATCACTATGAAAATGCAAATGCAATGCAAACTAGTCTATGGAAATGAAAATGCAATGCAACTAAGCTATGAAATGGAAAGAACAAGTGTTACAAATCCTTCCTATTAAGCTATGTGAGTTAAATCTATTGCATCAAAGGAAACTAAGCTAAATGCCATGAAAGCTAAAATGCAAGAATGAAAGACTAAGAACAATAAGGTTTCCAAAAGCTCCAAAAGTCTCCAAGAAGTCCTGCAGCATAAGATTAGTATTCAAAACATGGGTCCTAAAATGAGAAGAGAGCTCTTCTTTTATAGGAAATGAGAAAGAATGGACCATGGAGATTAAGAGGCAAAAGGGCTTAATCAGCGGTGGAGGTTGAAAGAGGAGCAATCCATGTGCACAAGTATCCTCCAATGAGAGTGAAGTGTTGACTTTTGAGCCTCATGTGAAACAAAAAGTACTTTTTTTCTTTTTGTGAAATAAGAATAATGCTTTATTTGTGCAACTTAGGATAAGAGGAAAAGTGGGGCTTTTTATTTAATCAAAAGGGGAGGAAATATTCTTTTTAATTAAATAAAGACTTAGGATAAATGGTTAGCCCAAGGATAAAAATCCAATATATGATCAAGAAATTGATAATGTTCAAAATATTGATTATTGATAAAACTGATTCAGGATTGATAAATCAAATAAATGGGGCCCAAAGTCTAGGTGACCATTTTTGGGTGCATACAGATGTGACTTGCACAAGAAAGGAGATTGAGGGGTAATTATTGTGGAGGAAATAAAAATGATTTATCAATAGAACATTGACAATATAACTAGTCCATAGGTGTATTGTAAGGAAGAGCATAATAAATTGACCAAGATT
The DNA here is from genome assembly GCA_027943335.1 of Chamaecyparis obtusa. Lineage (NCBI taxonomy): Eukaryota > Viridiplantae > Streptophyta > Pinopsida > Cupressales > Cupressaceae > Chamaecyparis > Chamaecyparis obtusa. The sequence continues at coordinate 641,796 of BSBK01001626.1, read as the reverse complement.
GATGCAATGCTTATGTGGTGTGGTAATCATTACCAATATTTCAATGCTAAGGAAAAGGAAATAAGAGAAAATACCACCTATTGGGCTATTAGGAATACTAATGTGAGCACACTTGAGTTTGATGACATCACTCACATGGTTGTAGCTTTCCAAAAGTATAAGGAAGGTCAAGTAGCACACAAGACAACTGCAACAAAAGAAGGAGAAATAGAGCATGCTTAACACCTGTGTTTACAAGTTATTTTGAGTGTTAAATTTCATAATTAACTAGCATTTCTAAAAGACCTTTTAATTTATTTTTTTAAGTGGTTATTTGAAAGGCAGTTTCTTTGTAACCATCCCAATGAATGTGAAATGAATATATATTTGAATATGTAGCTCTAAGAAAAGGATCAACATTTTTGGCCTGGAATTCTCCCTTTTTCTAGGACATCGAGTGTGACTCAAATTTTAACTTATAACTATTGTTCATTAAATATCTTTAAATTTTCTTCTATTGAATGGGTAAATGAATGATTGATAGGATGAATAGATTGTAGATATCAATTGTGTTTTGAAATTAGTGGTCTTGAGGTATTTTGAATAGCAATATTTGTCCTACTTTATGTTTATTTATGTTGTTTACAGACTCTATTCTTGTGGTTACATGAAGATGAGTACATGCTAAAATCTCTTTTCACATATATGATTGTTTAAAATCTTATGTTAAACCCATGGATATCTCATAGTGACAGGTATTCATTAGATGCCTCTTCTGTTATTTTGTTAAGAGCATACCCTAGTTTATTTGGTAGATTAAACATATTCATCACATATCTATATAGGGGAGTTGTACCTTTCAATTCAAAGATCAAAATACTCAAAATAGTTTGTTCAACTATTGCCAAATAGAGAGGTTTTTAGGGCTTGAGTCCATTTCATTTAAGAAGCCAACCCGTTAGCCAACATATACATATGTATATATATACACATACATATGTAGATATATGTATGTATGTATGTTTTTAATGTTATCAAAATTCAATAATCTATCATAGAAGTATTGATGACTTAGGAATTTGATTATATATTTTTATATATTCACTTTTCTGAATGCATTGTTGAACTTTTGGATAAAACTAAACCTGTAATTCATTAATTTACACTAGCTAAGAATTGAGAATTAGAATTTTTTTGCCTTTATTTGAGTTTTTTCAATTTAGTAAGGAATAAATTATGTTGTTTGCATACATCTTTAGATAATTTGTTAAATTGCAAAATTTATGGTTTGCTCACTAGAACCCTTGATGGAATGATTCAATGACGATGTCTCCAAATTCAGGATAAGAGGCAACCGTATAGTATGCTCCTAGAATGATACCATGTGTGAACAATGTGTATTTGATTCTTCCTTTAACTCTTTGACCTAAGTCATTTTTTACATTCTATCCATGATGTAAATGAATTAGTGTTGGTTCTTAAATATATTAATCTAGGAAGCAATTTGTAATACATTTTCACTTTAGTTTCAGACTCACTAGGTTTATATTGGGATATCTTCTTCCTTAAATCTAATTTGTTTATACACTAGTCAAAGATCAAGTTTGATAAAAAAACATGAAGGTGTACTTGCTAAGTTCTCTATAGTCTAGAAACATGAACCAAGTGTCATCCTTCTTCAATACCATCACCATAAAATATGAACAAGCATTCTAACTATGATGACTTATACTTGCTTTTAATACCTCATATAATGTCTTCTTAATTCTACTCTTCTAGAGATAGGATGCCTATGAGTCCTACTATTAGGTTTTTGGCATCCTACACTATTTGAATAACATGATAATGGTTCTTTTTGAATATCTCCTACTTATCAAATGATAATAATTCTTTTTAGAAGGTTATTATTTTGGCATATATTCAAATGCTAATGAATATTTCTCCATAATAGCCTATAGATCTAATGGTGTAGACCCCTTTGTTAGTTGTGTCTGTATCATAGAAAATTCAACCACAAATCAATTTGCATGTTTCTTATAATTTGATGCACTAATGAAAAAATAAATATGATCATCTTTACATTTTGATTGTAGAACCTAAAAAAATTCCCCCTAACTAAAAAAACTAAACAACTCAATGCTAAAACTTGAAAAATTGTCTTAATCATTCCTAAGGTAGTTATTGATTGGAATCCTAAAACAATGTCAACTTCACCATAGGAATGGTATATATATGATTGTCCAATATATTCTAAAATAGATAGCTCAATACTATATCATTATCCCAAAAAAATCCACCATCTACACTTTTGACAAAACTTTAAATGTAGAAAGAGAAAATAATTTAGCCAAGTTGTTAAATTAGTATTGATCTAAAATTATGATTCTACTTGAGTCAATTAAAACTATCAGCTTTTGATTTTTCCAAAAATGAACTACATTGATTTGTTTATGGACTCTTGATACTTGAGAGTGCACGACAATAAATAGTTGGTTTTGTTTCTTTAATTCTCTCCCTATATTTTATCAACCTTCCCTACCTAATGTTCTTTCATTTTTTCTTCATTAGAAACATAAATGTAACATTATTTCTTCACACGTATGTCCTTAATTACACTTTCTTTCATAATCAAGACATAACCCTTTTGTATATTCTCTCTCACTTTAGTGGATTCATTCAAATATGTTGAGGGAGTGATTATTAGTGATTATGAAATAGCGCTTCAAACCCTTGCCTTATATTGTCCAAAATATTTTCAACTACCTATATATCATGTTAAAATTATTGATTGGATTATAGAATTTGTTTTGAACATGTGTAGCTCATGTTTTGTTGTTGTTTAGAGCTCCTAGATATAATCGATTCTATATTCATCTATAATATGGTCTAATCTTAAGAACAATGTTTAAAAATATTGAGTATAATATTTGACCACACTTATTTTCTTTAATGTGGTAATTAAGTTGAAGTGGCTCTCTGTAATATGGTCACCATAGTGTGTTGTAAGTACATTTTGGATAATAAAACATGTGACGACACATTCATTCGATTTCTATTTTCACATACATGGTATACTGATACCTAATAGACAATCAAGATTCAAGTATAATGAAGACATTACAACCTAACATTTACATGGAGCATGATGAAGATCAAATAACAAATTCATTTTGAAAAGTCAATTTGTTGGATCCTTTTCATGAAGCTTATGCATATCAATCATTGGAGTGAAATTTCTAGTCCAATAAAATTGTTTTGGGGATGATCCATCCTTAGATCCAAGCCAAAAGAATAATGTATATAAATTTGAACTCATTTTCTTCCCAAATATTGTGATATGAATTTTCTCCCTTATATTCCATTCATTCTTGAATTAGTTTTTCTATAAAATCATATGTACTTTCAATATTGGAATTTCATCTTTAACCTTCGTATTTTCTTCCCTTGTCTAGATTCAATATGTGCATAACCATTTCTATAATAATTGTATCTTTCTTGTCTATATATTTTTTAGGTGTGATATGATTCCCTCCCTAGCCTCTTGTTGACACCCCCATCAAGGTACACAAATTTACACAACATATCCAAATAATATGAATTGTTTATTGTAACTTACCATAGCCCGAATCTCACTTTTTAGAAAAAAAAAATCCAAGTTTTTGATTTATAATCTTGGGATCCAATTTGGAGGAAACCTTAATTTAATGATACCTTGGGTTTATTTTTACTTTAAATGACCTCAAATTTAGAATGTATCATCTTCAAAAAATTCTTATAAACCTTCCAAAAATGAATAATTGTTTGATTTGCAACCCTTGGAGAAAATTTGGAGGAAACCTTATATCGCAATAAATCCTTCAAATATGATCCAAGTGATTTCAGTTATGAACATTAGTAGCTTCAATATGCCCTTGACAAACCCCCTAAAGATTATTAAAAAAAGCCACCAAATTTAGAGATTTACACTTCATAATCTAACCTCCAAAATAAATAAAAACCATATAGTTTCTTTGCTTCAAAGTACCAAGATCATGCTCTAATACAAACAAAAATGAAACAAATTTCGTAAGAGAATAATGCAGTAGGAAATATGATGCAAATACTTGATTATACTTGAGAATAATAAGCCAATTCAAGGCTAAACATCTAAAAGTATCTAATAATAATATAATTTGCAATAAGTCACTAATAATCTAACAAATACCAACAACATATACCATATTATAACATGAATGACACACAAACCAGCTTAATGACCCATATAAAAAATTATTAACGACCATACACATCTATTGAGAGTTATGGTGGTCGCAAGCCAACTACTCATATCCGTATACATACTAGAGGATTAAGGATGTAGCATTGCTATTGTTTTATCTTCCACTAAAGTAATTATTAGGGGAAAATTAATGCACTACTAAGGTCATTTGTCTTTGACACATTTTCGCTAAATTTGGTATTTATTTTAAATGATCATCTATTGTAATTTATGACAAATAGAGTACCATAACAATTATCATCAAAATATTAGTATTATTCTCATTGTACTTTGTAACTTTTGAGTTTCTTGCTTTTTTTTTTTTTCAAATTGATTCCGACCATCATGATGAGCCTTGGTGAGGACCCTGTCTCCTCGCAATTTGACCCTCCTCCTATGAACAAGATTCCCTCTGTAGAGGTACATGGGGTGTTTGTTGCTACTTTGTTTGAGGTGATTTATTTTGAGACTATTATGAAGTTACCTCCCATTTCCAATTGTGTTGGGGCCTCCTCCTCCAACATCAATCATGATTCTACTGCCAATCAGCCCCCCAAGATGGATTGGAAGGGTGCCCTTTTTGGGATGCAGGATAATGTTATCAACTCCTTGGACTCCTTCCTCCCCGAGGTTTCTTAGTCAGAAGCGAGCACTAAAATTTATCTTCTGGATGCTATGATGGATAAGATCATCTCAACAATCCATTTTTCTCTAGTTGGATTTTTTTTCCTTCAGACCCACCATTAATATGGTCCTAAAGTGGGCTAGCTATAGATGTAAGCTCAAGGATAGTGTATGTGTTTCTACTATGCCTGGGGGACTTTTCCTCTTTGGGTTTACCTCGAATGAAGATCTCATTTTTTCTCTTTTTGGTGCTTGGGCTTATGGAAAACACTCCCTTTCCTTGGCCAAGTGGAAGCCTGGCTTTGACCCCTCTACAGAGTTAAATAGAATGCCCCCGGTTTAGGTACATCTTCCTAGCCTCCCACTTGAGTTCTAGGAAGAGAAGATTTTACGTTGGATTGGAGTCTCTTTTGGCCAATATGTGACTTTGGATACCATCACTCTTGCTAAGAAAAGGTTAGTTTTCTCTCATTTTTTGTGTGAATGTTTCTATCAATAAAGTTCTCCTCAATTTCATTTCCCTAAAGTCTAAATGGGGCAAATGGACTCAGGCATTAGTCTATGAGAATGCTTCACTCTACTACCAGAGATGTGCTAGGAATGAACACACTAGTATTGAATGTAAGGATCTTACCCCTAAGAACCTCAAGCTGAAGGGGAAATGCTCCTCTCTGTCGGCAATGAATAAAACTCGGGAGGCTATAAAGGAAAATGGTAAACCCATTGCTAATGGGTTTGAAGATTACCCCTAAACATCAAGGATGTGTTTGATTTACTAAAATTCCAAAGACTTATTTTGGAAGTGGTAGAGTTTTAAATATGAAGTATGTTCCCCTTGCTTCTCTTGAGGATGGGGAAATACCTCCTTCCCTCCATGAAAATGGTCCTTCCCCTATTGTTGTTAACCCCATCTCATTGGTAGGTTTCAAGGATCAGATTTTCCCCTCCCCTACTATTGTTCCTAACAACTCTACTTAGGATTGTTATGTCATTTTTTTTTATGAGGTCTCTCAGAACTATGATCCTCCCTATGGTGCCTCTCTTTTGGTTGAGAATCCACCATTCTGCCTTGGACCTAGTGAAAGTCAACCAAAGGTTGAGGTTGTAGTTGTTGAATTCACCAAGTCATTCATTTCCACTCCTAATGGAAAAGTTATCCCACCCCCCTTAGATGAGAATAAGGAAGAATGACAAACCCAAAAATTGAAAACTAGAAATAAGAAGGTTGATGTGGGTTTAGAAAGAAAAACTGGAAGACCGTCTAAATGACAAGCAAGAATTAAAGCTATTGTAAGGCATATTGATAATGGGAGGAAATTTACCCTAGAATCTACTTAGCATAGTAAAAGATGAAGTGCCTCTCTTGGAATATGAGGGGACTCAATAGTCTCCAAAATTAATTTGCTTTAAAACAATGTTGTTACAAGTAGTAGTTGTCATTGCACCAAAAGATCGACTTGTCAATGCCTGATACAACCACTAGACTTATAGAAGACACAGGAGGTGGTTAAGCTATGTCATGCATCCCGAGGGGAGAGCTAACCATTTTTCTAACAATATCCCCCTCAACGTTACCCGAGGGGATTTGAACATGTGACCAAGCTTTGATACCACTTGTTACAAGTAGTAGTTGTCGTTGCACCAAAAGATCGACCTATTAATGTCTGATACAACCACTAGACTTATAGAAGACACATGAGGTGGTTAAGCCATGTCACGAATCTCGAGGGGAGCACTGACCATTTTTCCAACAAATGTATCTCTGATCTCAAGCTCAATGTCGTTCTCATTCAAGAAGTGAAAATGACTTTTCAAGTTTTCTCCTTAGTTTCTAGTAGAATTTGATTGGCCACCCACCTTATTTTTTAGGATTGTATTGTTAACTGGTGGAACACTCCTATTCAAGGCTCAATAATGCAAAGAATCTCCCATAAGATGAAAATCATCAAAAGGGAAGTTAAAGGTTGGTCCACGTCCTCTTTTGGAGACATTTTTAAATAAAAAAGAAAATTGAAGCCAAGCTTGCCAATTTCCAAAAGTCTATGGCTGATGGAGACCTCTTCAATGACCTTCACAAGGAGGAGGAAAGGTAGAGGAAAAAGTGGAAAGACAACATCAGTAAGGAGGAAATTTGTTGGAAATAGAGGTCCAAAATTGTTTGTTTGAAAGAGGGAGATGAGAATACCTCATTTTTTCACATAACTGTTAGTACTCACAAAAAATAAATACTATCACCTCCCTCCTTAATGATGATAATCAGTTGAGCATGGATGAAGGAAAAATTGGTGAATTAGTGGCTAACTAATTCAAGCAAACCTTTGATGAGCAACAGGTGGCTAATCCTGTCACCCAAGATAATTTATTATTTCACCTCCATACTTGTTTGATGAAGTTGATAATAACCTCCTTCTGGACCCTATTTTTTATTATGAGGTTAGAACCACAATATTTTGTATGAATGCCTACAAATCCCCTGGCCCAAATGGCTTCCCTCCAATTTTCTTCTAGGAATTCTAGGACACTGTTAGCTTTGATGTTATTAGGGCTACTCAGGACCTCTTTAGAACACAAAAGTTGCTTAAGAATTTGAACAACACTTTCATTTCCATTTTCCTAAAATATCTAAACCTAAGTCCATGAATGACTTCAAGCTGATAAGTCTTTTCAACACTATATATAATATATTTTCTAAGGTCTTTGTTAATAGATTGAAGCATTTTTTGGATAGATGCATTAGTAGTACCTAAAAGGGATTTGTTCTTGGCAAAAAGATCATTGATGTTTCCATTGCTACACATGTAATAATCCAATCCATGGATAAAAGCCACAACCAAGGTATGGCCCTTAAACTTGATATTTCTAAGGCTTATGATAGGGTCAATTGGTAATTTCTTTACAAGGTGCTTTCTAAATTTGGCTTCAGCGATAAATTGATTTCTATAGTTAAGATTTGTGTTGAGACTATTTAGTAATCTATCTTGGTCAATGGGGTTCCTTGGGGGTACTTTCTTGTTGGTAAGGGCCTCAAGAAGGGAGATCCTCTATCTCCTTATCTTCTTATCTTTCTTGATAAGGTTCTCATCATAAATTTCATGAACCTCTCCTCCACTGACCGTATTCAGGGTATCATACCTTCTTCCTCTTTGTCTCCTTCTATCTTACAACAATTTATGGATGACACCTTCCTATTCAGAAGATCATCTATAGTAGAAGCTAGGGAAAGGGAAATTCTTTTGCAAAGATTCTATTGATTCCTCTGGCCAATGCATCAACTACTAAAAATATGAGATTTACTTCTTCAATACTAAGGAGGACCTTCAAACTAAAATTAGAGGTATTCTAGGATGCTAGAGTTCCAATCTCTTGGATACTTACCTAGGCCTCCCCCTCACTGTTAAGGAGGTTACCCCCACCTTTTGGAATGGAATACTTGAAAGGATACATAAAAAACATGCGGGTTGGCAAGGAAAAATTCTCAGTAATATTGGTAAGCTTCAATTTCTCATTGGTTTCCTTCAAGGTATTCATAGGTATTTTCTCTCCATCTTCAATATCTTTGGCAAAATGGATGAAAAACTTGAAATAATCTAAAAAACCTTTTTATGGGCTAGTATGGAGGAAAATAAAAGAATGGCACTGGTCAATTGGGACACAATTTTCCACCCTAAATATCAAGGGAGTCTGGGTGTGATAAAACTTACTACCCTAAAAATAGCTCTCATTGCTAAGATGGGATGGAACCTCACTATGGGTAATTTGGATTGGTTTAATATTATGAAATATAAGTACCTCAATCATGGTTTCTTCCACTAAGTCCTTGGGTCAAATGGTCTCCCCATTGGATCCAAAATCTAGAATAATAGCATCAAGTGCAGACTGTTTCTGAAGGAAAGGCTCAAATGGAATATTGGTAATGGGTGGGCTATTAGATTTTTGGATGATAAATAGTTGGGGAATACGACTCTCATGGACACTAATTTTTTTGTGCTCATGAGGCACACCAAAGTGGTTCTGGGTCCCCTTATTGCTGATTACTTTACCCCTAGGATGGAAAAATATTTTGCAATACTTTAAAAATAGACCTGACCTACTCCATCTAGTCTTGATCTTCAACATCTTTTGTCCCAGTTTATACTTCTCCTTTTCCCTAGGCAGGATTGGTTCTGTTGGACTTTGCAACCCCATGAATCCTTCTTTGTTAATTCTTCTTACCTCTCATTACTCAAGTTCAATGGTGACCTCAAGAACTGGAAGAGAATCTAGAATGCTCAACTCATCCCTAAAATTATTTTTTCTTGGTGGGCCTCCATTCATGGAAAAATCCTTACGCTAAATAATCTTCATAAATATGGCTTCCAATTCTTGAACCACTTCTATCTCTACAAACATGATACTGAAACTATTTCTCACTTATTCATACACTACAAGTTTACTTCTTATGTCTAGCAACACATCCTCCAAAGACTTAACATCCAATGGGTCTTTCAAAATTACATCCAAAAATCTATTATGGATTGGAAAATTCCTCCCAACAACTCCTTATCAAACAAATTTGGCTACAATTTCCTCCTCATGTTTGTTGGTGTCTGTGGAAAGAAAGGAATAACAAGGTTTTTCATGATAAGGAGCAATCTTCTAATGATGTGTTGTTTGTCCTTTACAAACTCCTCTAGGAAAATATCTCTATTAGCAAATGGAAAATTCTTTTTGAGCCTCCTTCTCTTTGGGACTCTATGTTGGCTTCATCTTAAAATCTCCCAAAGGATTTCAAGAATTTTGACAGTTCCAAAAAAATTGCTTGTGCTAGTACTTTTTGGAAACCCCCTATCTTCCCTTGGTGTAAGATCAATTTTGATGGTGCTTCCAGTAATAGTCTATCTTCTGGGGGTGGTATCATCATAAAACATAGTGGTTTTCTCATTTATACCTATTTGGGTCACTTACACAACTCTACCAACAACCATGTTGAAGGTATGACTCTTCTTTAAGGTATCAAGTTTTCCCTCTCTATGGGAATTTGCACTAGATTGTGATTGAGGGGATTCTCAGTTAATTATTGATGCTACCAAAGGGACGTGCTCCCTTGGTTGGTCTATTCAAGGTTATATCATAAATGGCATATGTGGCCTTCTCAAGGATTTTGATGACTTCAATATACATCACATCTACAGAGAGGGAAATGTTATTGTTGGCCATCTTGCCTCTGTTGGGTTAGATATTGTTGGTATTAAATGTTGGTGAATGGAAAGCTTCCTCCCTCTTGGGACTCTTGCCTTCATGAGAAAATAAACCCTCCTTTAGTTATGATGATGGGAAAAACTAATGGTTGGGATATGCCTCTGGCCCTATTAGAGCTTCTTGGCAGGCTCTTGGTTTACTATCTATTGGTGATTTCCCTTAGGATCGGTTTATATTGGTCACATAAGCAGTTTGTGGGCTTACATGTCACCATTTTTTTTCATCATGATTTTTCAAGGTGCAGGTTTCACAATTTTTTGCATCAATGCAGTTTATATGGGATTGTGGACAAGCTGGAGAAATGTGCTAAAATCCCTACCATTCTCAAAAATATTATCTCCTCTAGTACTTTCTATTTGGGAGACCTTTCACATGAGAAAATTGATATTTTTGGGCTAGGAGACGAAATGGGCTGGATTTGAATTAATTGCCTTCATTATTTCCATTTTATCTGCCTTTTAATGATTATTCACTTCAAAAGTCCATTCTTGGTTTTTCTTTTGCACAACATCTCTGTGATTTTTTCAATTTCCTCTACTTCAATATGGGTGGTGATTGTGTGAATGTGGAGTCAAATAAATGTAACGAATAGAAAAATGATGGAACAGTTTGGCACATCTATAAGGGGGGTGGTATTTCCCAATTTATGGAGATCATGAAGGGCCATGACAAAAGAATTTCCAAGTAGTTTGTTAGTTCTTGGGATTCTAGAAGGGTTAACACGGGAAGAATTTCATTCAAAGTCAATGAAGATGTGATTATGAAAGATACAAGCCTTTCCACCAAGGGCCGCAAATGAAAAAAAAAATGTTAGGGTCCTTCATAATACGAGCCTCAACCAATTCTTTTGTGCTGGAGAATAGCATGTTAAGCTTGGAATGGGATTTGATCATGAATAACTACCAAAGTCATGAGAACATGTCTCCCTTGTGGTTATGAGGTATTTCACACTGGAGGGTATATATAGTGTGTATTACTACTACCACCTCCCTTTCTTAAATATTTTCAAGAACCACATTGCTATTTCCATTCTATTTTACATGTTGAAATCTTTTGAAAATACTATCAAAGATGTGGCTAAGGCTAAGAGCCATGGGAAGAACTTTACCATCCTCCACCAAGGACTTATTTTCTTCCTCTATCACTTTCACCTAGCCCCTTTTCCTCCTTGCCAAATTATTGTTGAAGAGGTTCCTAAGTCTTCTACCCCATCGTCGGTTAGCCCTATGGACACTCTTGGCCCTAGTTGTAAGAAAAAAAAAACCTACTCTTAAAATCTAGCAAGATACCTCAGTGGAATCCTCCAAGAGTAAGTAGGAAAAATATACCAAGAGGGTGAATCCTCCCATTAAGACTAAACCTAAGCCTTCTAAAAGATTCAAAATGCAAATTGATTCTGATGTTGAGATCACTGAGGATACAATTACCCCTCGTAGGTCCACCCGTCTCAAGGGAAAACCAGAAAAAAGAAATTATGAAAGAGGTCTCAGACTCAGACAATGTTGAGTCTTAGGATATTGGAGGGGATGAGGTTTCCAATACTACCTTGGATAGTAGCTCGACCCATGTCTCATCCAACATCAATTCAGACACTAGCAAGCCTACCCATGAGAAGGATGAGACTAAAATGGCTCTTGTGGTTGATGATAAAGGTAAGGCCATGCTTAAGGATGAAAAGTGCAATGTTGTCTTTTCTTCAGAGGAGGTTGATTTACTAACTAAGAGACTAGAAAATGTGTAAAAAAAGACTACATTGGTGGACGGGGAGATTGTTGAGGAGGATGTCAAAATGTATAATGTATGTAGGTTTGTGTTAAAGGTGATGCATAACTCGGTGACCACTCTGTGCTTGATGCAATCAGACACTAGAAAGGCTACCAAAGTTGTAGAATATCGTAAGGAACTCTTACAGTTCCTCACGGAAGATTGGGCAGTGATGATGCTTACCAGTGAATGGAAGAAGACAAAGAACTAGGGTTGGGCCCTTCCTCTATTTTTTTCTTTTTGGTTTATCTTGGCCTTCTTGGCTTTGTGGATGTTTACTTAGGATTTACTAGTTTACTCTAGATGTATACTCTGTTCACTAATGTTAATGACCCTAAGAGGTCTTTGTTTAAATCTCTTTTATATAACTGTGATGAACACTATGATGAACTCTATTATTTTTTGGTTTGATATCATTAGGAGTATTACTAATATTCTCGTTTTCATGCTCAATACCAAGTATAGTTTAGTTTCTCCTTCTCTATTCTTTTTGGTTTTTTATAGTGATGTGAGGGTACTTACTATTATTTACCTCAAATGGTTGATGATCAGATCATGCTACTTTGTTGAGGTTGTCCTTGTGCTAACAATGTTACTCTATTGCTAGTCTGTTTGTGTTCTTTCTCACCCTTGTGGCTGGTTGTATTGGGTCAGTACCCTTTTTTTGCTACATTACTTTATAAAAATAATTATCATGAAAATTGATTGGGTCGGTACCCTTTTTTTGTTGCATTACTTTATAAAAACAATTATCATGAAAATTGATCGATCATTAGTACACCGAGCACACAAAGATTCACATGCATTATGATAGGAATCTTATCAATGGACATGTCATTGATTGTCGATGCACCCCATCTTTCATGTATATTAAGTACTAAAATTTCATCAAACTATTCACCAAATGATTTTTTTTCATGTATGACATTTGTTGGCAGTGTAAGTGGCTACTTCTTTTTGGGGATAATATTTCTATTCATTTTACTTTGGCCTTGAGGATATGGGTTTCTCCCGCATTAACAGATGATTGATTCACCAACAAGATGCATTTCCTTTTCTTTGTCTCTCTTTGCGGGTTTCTTCTCTTTGGGGGAATCCTTTTGCAAATGGGTGTCTTATTGAGTTCCATTTCTTAGGAACTATCTTTTCACTCACCTAAGTTGTACTTAAATTGAAATGTTAGTGTAGGTTTGCATATTTTATTTAACTAAATATTATGTATTTTTCTATACATTTATTTAAATTTTCTTAGTTGTAGTGAGTGACTCATTATGAAGGTAGGCAATATTTTTAATGAATATAACTCTTTCCTATTTTAAGTAGGTGGAGTTTTTTTTCTTATTGGTTGGATTTTCCCCTCTCTCTTTTCTATATATGTATTCACTCCTCTATTTTGTTATACATTTATCTTATTTTGAGCTTTGTTAATGCTATTTTCTTTCTTGTACATATGTATAATCCTTTGAGACTGCTTCACACTCGATATTGGCCTAGAATTGACTAATAGGCTATGGATCCTATCAGTTCCAACAATTGATAGGAGGGAGACCGTGGACAAAGTGTTGAGCAAAGTTATCTGAGGGAAGGGGGACCGGTACCGGTAAGGGATTGTATGGGGGCACTTCGGAGGGCTAGGTGGAGCTGCAATGGGATAGAAAAACTAGTTGAGTGCACCCGAGAGCTATACTAGACACCAGGGGAAAATACCTTTACGCAATTTCTGCATTGGGAGTTCCCCTGACCACTTTCTTGTTCTCATTCTTGGCCAATCGAGTATTATGTGTGTGGGGTTGGGTGGGTGGTTAAGTTGCTTGCTCACCCCGGGTGAAAAAATAGCTCTATTCAAAGGACTTGAATTATAATATCATTACTAAAATAATAACATAATTTATATTTTGTATACTTTAAAAAAAAATTGTAACATTAACTAATTTCTACTTAAAAATCTTGATATCAAACCAATACTAGTTAAAATATATAATTTTAATTAATAGACTTAAACTTAAAGACAATTCAAATTGTAAATACTATAATAATATACCTACAATGTAGATGTTATTAGTTTTAGTCACATGACAATATGTTTTGAAATCTGTATAAATACTAATTTATTGTGAAGTAAAAAATAACCACATATTCCAAATCTATAAGAAATAGGATAATAGACCTGTGTTGTTGAAGTGTTTCAGAAAGCTTTCCAAGAACTGCAAGTGATAGGCCTTGAATTTGATGGTTTGTGGCCTCTATTCAATGTTGTAGCCTCTATTTTAGAGGGAAAATTTCCCAAGACATTTATATAAACTCATTCTTCTTCCGAATTTGAGAATTGCGATTAAAAAAAATAAAGTAGACAAAATTTTGAACTGATAGGTAGATTTGATTTAAAATTCCAAGTTTACATGCAAAGTACAAATTGAACAATGTCGATGTCTGGACTCATGTCACCTCAAAGACTGCAAACAAGTCTGTAAAATGTTGAAAGGATGGAAAATAAGTGGATCAATCATGCAATTGTAAGCTTATTTAAAAGTAAAAAATTATATATCTATCCTTAAATGAAATATTTATTTTTATGTAAATTTTTTTTACAACCTTGGTTGAAAGAGCACCTGTAGGAAAGAACCAGGTAAATAAAACCTCTGGTCTTGCTCATAAAAAATCTCAAAAAACTAAGTCTCCAACAATTACAAAATGAGGAGACAAACAAGATTACATTGTCGCTTACAGCTATAGAAAAACCAACCCAAGAAATATATTATGTACCAATACCAACCCCCCAAAAAATATCCAAATGATGAATTACAACATTAACCCCTATACACACTATTGTAAGAAGTTTCACCGAGATTAACAAGATCCTCCATAAAAGGATAAAACTACTGCTCTGAAGGGCTATTTTAACAATTTTATTGATGTTTGTTTAGGATAATTTTTTATTATGTTTTTGAAATATTTGATTTCGATAACGAAATGTACACATTTACTGAAATATATTTATTTTAATATTTAATAAGTATATATCTTTTACATTTATGTATACAAATTTTAAGATTATATAGTATAAATCATTTTCAAAATTTAAATCATTGAATTTTTTTAATTTATTAATTCTAAAAAATAAATGTAGATTATAAAATCTGAGACCAACACAAAGATGATAAGGATGCGTGAAAGATGACACCATTTTCCTAAATCTTGAAGTATTAATGAACAAAATAAATAAACGAAGTCTAACAAATCATAGAAATAATTTAAAAACACTTATTAGTGATGAAAAACTCTTGTAATATCATAGGGATTCACAAGATTGTAAAGGATAATAACCTTCCTTAAGCTTAAATTAGGCCATTAAATAAGATGCAACCATAACCATAAATTAAGCTTAAATTAGGCTATTAAATTAAAGGCATCTATAAGCATAAATTAACCTACAATACATAGCTTGGAGTTAATGATCATTAAAAATACAAAATTAAATACTAAAGTGTGAAAAATAAATGTGATGAATGATTTAAGTAGTTAGCTCTGTACGTGAAAAGAGAGAACGGCCTTGATAGGTCATTCAATACTCCTTGTTTTGAGATTGAAAACTAATCCCATGGTTTTTTAGTGTACACACTTAGTGGGGTCAAATCCATGGGTCTAGGTCTTTTTATGTATGTAGATCATGTAACTCACAAAAAAGATGTGGTCATCTATATGCTTGTTATCTTTAATGCACTCAATTTGATTTTATCTACTCTGTCATTTGGACTAACTATATTTAGAAATATTTTGAATAAGTTTTGTTAGGTCAAGTTGTAGAAAAGGATTGGTCTTATGATCATGTTAATGGTTGAAAACAACAAGATTCAACCATGTAAATTCTTATAAGATGAACATGTAGTGTAGATTCTTTTTAGTTCATCAATACAAATGTTCCTAGTATGTTTTTCTCCTTAAATATAAACGATTATTGAATGTCCAAATGAATGCAACTAAATGTCTTTAAATATAAGAAAACAACAATAAATCATACAAACTCACATTTAATTAATTTAGATATTAAATATGTATACATAATATAAATCTAATTTTATAAATTAAATACAAAATATCTATTCAAATTAAATTTGTTTAATATTAAATAATAAATTTTAACATGTTCAAATGTATTTAGAAAAATAATAATATTTTTTTAATTTCCCTTCATTGTGACTTAGATTAAGCTTGTACAATACAATTCAACATAAAATAGTATAAAATCTTAATTAAAATTATAGATAAGATAATTTTTTGAATACCAAACAAATCAAATTAAACATTATACAATATATTGATGATATTAAACAAATTAACCTAAAATTAAGGTTTATCCTTTA
The DNA here is from genome assembly GCA_027943335.1 of Chamaecyparis obtusa. Classification (NCBI taxonomy): domain Eukaryota; kingdom Viridiplantae; phylum Streptophyta; class Pinopsida; order Cupressales; family Cupressaceae; genus Chamaecyparis; species Chamaecyparis obtusa. Next base: position 625,572 of record BSBK01001626.1, on the reverse strand, counting down.
CAACTTAATCAACAAGGAAAAATATTTTAACATATAGACTAATTTGATCTAAAATTAAAAATAATGATCTAGGGGAAGCATACTAGTAGTTTTATAGCTGACTTCATGCACCTATAGAGCCTAAACTATACATCGAATTTTAATGATTTTCTTTGTGTTGTCTCCGTATGTGAATTAGCTACTTTAAAATATTTTTTGGCTAACGAATCTGCCTATAGACTTTGTTAAGCATCGAAGGGTCAAAAAGTGGTCATTTGAAAGTGTTGCTCGATATCTACTTAAAGATACCCCAATAATTGTGCACTCAAAATTGTTATTACTTATGGACAAATGTTCTAATAGCCATGGACAAATGTCCCAATAGTGGTGCACAAATGGGTCAGTCCTGAACCAAACAAGCTAAAAAATGATCAGCTATTGATACATGTGAAACTTATTAATATACTTTTATTTATCATTTTTTTTTATTCCTTTAAAATTAATAATTGGTAGGTTGGGTGCACAAGGAATGCAAGACTATTAGAAGGATGCCCTTTTCCTATTCTTCCTAGAAGATAGACACACCAATTCAAATTGTGATGTTGCTATCAAGATTCAACCGTGTAGTTTTTGAGTCAAACTCATTGACTCATGTTTCATGTTTCATGGGTGACCTCCTAGAAGTCTACTTTACCTTTGTGTAGTTTTTGAGTCAAACTCATTAAGCCATGTTTCAGGTTCCATGAGTGATAAGTATTTCATTCATTCTAATGAAAGATGGTTTCTCGTAAACCGTGTGTCAATGAGTTTGACTTAAAAACTACAAAATTGAATTCTAATATATAAATAATATATATAATCCTAATAATAAATCTGTATTATGGAACATGTCTCAAAAAACTACTGGTTGACACTTAACAAGGTACCGAATCTGATGATCTGTAGCCTCTATTTTCCAAGAGCAATTTATACCTAAAACAGGCGGTAGGATTAACAAACACTCTTCCCAATATAAAATCATTTTACTGAAAAAGAGACTGCCAGTTTTCTTCCAAGTTTGAGGTACAAACCAGGTCTGAAATTTCGTATTGGATGCAAAGTACACACCCAACATAGTCCTGATGGATTCATGTCTCTTCATAGTCCTATGCCATCAACGTGGAGTTAAATTCTCCACAATTTTACTGCAAAGCAGAAAAAATATATTTTTATTCTGGATTAAGAAAATAAATCACAGTTAGACACAATTTACAAGAATGTGCTGACAAGAAAAAACAGTACCATCTGAAAAGGTCCGGAGATGAAGGCAAAGAATAGCCACAAGCATGGTTAGAATCTTTAGCTGGTAGAAGACAACACATAAACTATAGTATGGAGATCATAGAAGAACCTGATACGTTTCCTGTTCCAGAAGCAGATAATGCATAATGAAATTCAAGAAAGATAGAAGACAGGTTTTCGGTCCTTAAATTGAAGTTAAAGTTACAGACAGTTATTGTTTTTTATTTCATTTTGTGAGAGTTTTTTTAATGTATTTGAATTATATTTTGTGATCTAGTTTAATGTTTCTTAGTTATCTAATATTTCATAATAAATCATGAAGTGTGATCAGCAACATTGATGAAAGAATAAAAACTAGCATTATGAACATTATGGGTTGTAGAAATTAATGGAAATCAATTAAAATAAAAGTTATCACCATTGTCAATGGGCCCTTGGTCTAGTGGTGAAGTTGAATGGCTCACAAAGAGCCCACCAGGGATCAAGTCTTGCTGAGTGCAAGGCTCGATCCTTGGTGGGCTCTCAAGTCTTGCTGAGTGCAAGGCTCGGACATCATAAGGAATGAGGCCATGGTCGTGCCCTAGGAGAATTTGGTGGTGTGGATGCCCCTTAGTCCTCGGCTCTTTGAAGAGGTGTATAAGTGTATTTTTACAAATTGTAGACGATGTTCGCCTCAAAATGTTTATATATTTGAATGATGAATAAACATAACTAAAAATACTATATATGATTTTTAGCAATAAAATACACATTGCAAAAAAAATGAAGGTAAACATATTTGAAATGTAGAAAAACAAATATGATTAAAATGATAAGAAAGATTTGAAATTTTAACCAAAAAAAAAGCAAACTTAATGGAGATCACAATTGACATTTAGCCGTTGTTCTACATTTAGCATAAACCATGTTTTTGCCTATTCAAAAGGAAGATTAATACTTTGAATTGGATGCAAAAGGTAAATCCAATACTCAGGGTTGAAATATCGCAAGCAACATTTAACATGCTTTCTTTATAATGATATCTAAGGTATACCATACTTGGTTTATAATGTTCTCATGCTATAATGTGGTTGTATTATAGCACAAGTGCATTTTTTGTGTATGTGAATAATAGTGAACAATATCATTTATCATAATTACTGTTGTATAATTGTATTTTTAAAAATTGTAGATCATTAATGAATTGTAGGGTGGAAATGAAAATAACCCATTTATAATTAAATAACCCAAATTTAAGTAAGAGTTGAGATCTATATTAGATAGTGTAATACATGTAAAAATATTTTTTTTATTAAATAGTAAGGTATTTAGTTTTGAATTTGATATAGATATTATTCTAATTTTTTTAAATTTTTTTTTTACAATATCAAAATTCAATATTCTATCATGCAACTATTGGTTATCTAGAGATATTTGTATAGTTTTTTGGTTTGCTTTGATGTGTGCATATTTGAACTTTGCATGAAACTATACTTTTAATTTATGGATGTGAACTAGCTAAGAAATGATGATTAAAATTTGTTGACCTTTGTTTGTGTTTTAAATTTAATAGTAAGGAATAAATGTTGTGTGTAGGCATCTTCGTGAATTTGCTAATTTGTGAAAGTTATGGTAAGCTTAGCAAGTACCCTAGATGGAATAATTTAATGACGGTGAGCGAAAATTGAGAATATAAGAAAGCATGCAATATGTTCCTAGAATGATTTCATGAATAGACAATGGATAGTTGATTCTTCCTTTAACTCTTTGACCTATGTAATCTTTTTACATTCTAAGCATGACTCAAATGAATTAGTGTTGGTTGATGAATATATGTCACCCTAGAAAGCAATTTGAAATAAATTTGCACTTTAGTTGACTCGCAACTACTAGAAAATATGTTGGTAAGCTTTTTTTATATATGGTTATATATCCTATTTAAATTTACATTAATATAAACAAAATAATATAATATTCACAAAAAAGGGAGGGTGGTAAAAAGGCACACCCACACATCCAACTAAAGAGCTTAGCCCTGAAAGCATCAAAACGTTATAAAGCAATCAAGGTTGTACTTGGAAGAGGTGGATTTTTGTCATCGAGTTTTCCCCAAAATCAGTTGGCTCCCAAATGGCAAGAGCATTATCTTCCATTTCTCCTTAGGAGGCTAACTGCGAACTAAAGAGATGACAAGAAACAAATAGGTATACTTGCTAATAATTGACAAGCTAGAGGTCCATGAAGGCGAGTATTGATGTGAATGCTAAAGCCATCCTCCATGGTAAAAAAATCCCTTGGTTTTTGAGGCATAGGACCACTAGAGTGATACCCATGGTATCCATGACCATCCTAACAAGAAGAGTGACTATGCTAAAGCTGACACCCAAAAGGAGAACTGGAGTTGGGAGGAGCTAGAGAAATAGTGCAAGGTTCATTGCCCTTCAGGTCCAACAACTCCTATAGATGTGCAACCTGGAGTACAACATTGATAGCTTGTGTTTGGATATACATATGAACATTAGAAAAAATCATAACTTTAGAGTACAAGTAAAATTATTTTTCAACTATTTTGTAATTAAATAAAACAAAATTTATCTTCCTCTAAATGCTGGAAATAATATTTATCTTAACAATGTGTCATATGCAAGGGAAATTATAAGGAAGACAAGGCCAATCCCCAAGAATAACCATGTGTCATTGAAAAGGGGCCAACCTAAAAGGCTTAAATAATAATGAATCTAGTTCCAATCTTCTTGAGTCTGAAAAAAATACCAAAAAGATGCTCAAGGGACTCAATTTGATCATGGAAAGGACAACTTAGAGAAGAAATGCACATATGAGAGAGATGATTCCCCATTGGAAGGCCTCGATAAAGAATATGCTAGATAAAATGAGCTATCTTAAGCTCAAGCATAGTCATCCAAGTCCCCTAAAATATTTTTTTCCATGTCCCAACTTGAGGACTATAATTGCTAGCATAAATTAAATTAGTTGACCATATGGAGCTAAAGAGACAACCAAGAATATCCCCTAGAGGGCATGTAGCTCTAGAAGGGAGTGTCAAGAAACCAATTTCACAATCCTTCCACCAAGGCTTGAAACAATCTAACCATAATTTATGTAAGGACTAAAAAGAGATAGAATCAATAATTGTTGGTAAGCTTTGTTGCCTTCATTTGCAAGTCTAAAAATTTGCTTAATATCTTATCAAGGAAGGAAATTCTTGGTGGGCGGATGAATGATATTTGCAATACTCGATCTCCTTGTTTGAAATATTTCAAAACTTGAGTTCAAGGTAAGATAGCTCTAATGGCCTCTCTTGGGAGCTGAAAAGCTAAGACCTCTAAATGGAGTACTATTTAATGGGTAAACCATTGTCAAAATAATATCTCACCCAATAAAGTTAGGGCTTGAGGGCTTCCTAATATTTCTAGATATTTTTTATAACAAATATGTTACAAGTAGTGGATGTCATTGCACCAAAAGATCAACCTGTTAATGCCTGATACAACCACTAGACTTATAGAAGACACAAGAGGCAGTTAAGCCATGTCACGAATCCTGAGGGGAGCATTGACCATTTTTCCAACAATCTTCCCCTCAGCATTGCCCAAGGGGATTCGAACCTGTGACCAAGCTCTGATACCACTTGTTACAAGTAGTGGTTGTCATTGCACCAAAAGTTCAACCTGTTAATGCCTGATACAACCACTAGACTTATAGAAGACACAAGAGGTGGTTAAGCCATGTCACAAATCCCGAGGGGAGCGCTAGCCATTTTGCAAACAAAAGATTCTCTAAATGTGGACTAGTTCCTTCATAGCGAGAAGGGTATCAACATCTAGACCTTTTTAGGTCAATAAACATGAGGAGTACCAATGCAAATCTATGGAAAAAAATAAATTATGAGCCTCATTACTATTGAGCACCCTAATTATCTAGTTAGCACATAATGTTATTGTTTTTTATGAATATAAATCAAAATGAGTCCTCCAACCTCTTGTGGAAAGAAACCAAAATTTTCATGTCACTCTTGAAAACCATGATTCCCATCATTGGAGGCCCAAATAAAGTCTCTGAAGATATTCTCAACCTTTAGGTAAGAATCCTTAGAATAAACCCATTAGGAAGAGTATAAAACATGTATGGAAACCAATATCTTTGAGAAAAATTAAAATTTTCCAACCAAAGAGAGAATTTTTAATCTAATACTAGGATTTCTTCCCAATTCTCATTGACACCAGTAGGCAAAGATTATAATTTTGGCACAAAATGCCAAAGGAATACTCAATAAACTAGAATTTTCCTTCTGTCAATCCATTTCCATTACAATGAGGATAGATAGGTAGGTTTAGGAAGAAATGATTTCTTGTAACACATGGTTTTCATCTATTGTATGCTATAACCAAAGGCTTGACAATAAAATGTCTAAGAACTTGAGGGTCTGAGAGATATTATCTTCTTTCTTAAAAAGAGTAGGAAAATAATCATTTGAAAAATGGACATTAACAAGTGGATGCCCAAAATTGGGAAGAACAATCCCCTTGACATGGGATTAGAAGAAAACCTTCACTAAAAGGATGTCAAAATATTTTGCACCCAAAATAGAGAGAGACAAGATGAATGGACAACCTTGTCTAATGGGCCGATATAGTCCAAAAGAAGGTTGTTCTTAATCTTATGGAAAATGTAAGAAAATATTACATTAGGTAAGAAAAATACAATCCTTTATCATATGATAGAGACTTGGGAATAATAAAAAGTGTTTAAAAGATTAATATACTAGATCCTCTAAAAGTAATGATTTGAACCAATTTGTATTTCCATCATTTATTTGAGGTACTTTGAAAGGTCAACCCAAACATAGACACAATGTTTAGGGAAAATCACTTAAAAATTATTGAGTTTTATAGAAACAACAAACCTATTGAGAAGACAGTCTAGGAAATAAACTTTCAAAAAGGTAAAACTAATCTTGGAAATTCAAACTAGTATAGCACATGAAGATTCTTTTCATCTGTCATAGAAAATTTATGGTACCAAGGTTAAATCATGAGAAATAAAAAATGGGTTATTCTAGAGATGTGATTTTTAGGGTCTTTGGATGAGTTTAAAGTCATTTATATCTAGATGAAAAAAAAGAAAGGAAAATGATGCATTCTAAGACTAGAAATAAGAATTAGAAAGATACACTTATTGAAGAACAAAATTGTACATTCAAGGATGGAGAGGAAAATAAAGTTTAGATGAGAGTTCGAGTAGGGTGAGTAGGCTGATTAATTAGAAGAATGGGTAAAACCAGTTACTTTAGTTTTGAGATGATTCACAAGATAATAAAACCTAGTTGATTGGTATATTATCCCATTGTATTTTTATTGTGTACTCGTGTTATTTTATATTAATTTAATGAACCACAATATTTGAGCTAGTCTATCTCTTTGAAGGATAGAAATTATTAGATGTTGTGATTTGGAAAATGGTTATCAATGATAGATCTCCACTTTCTATATACATTGGAATGCCAAACCACACCCCTAGATCAAATCTGATTAGCACAACCAAAAATGGATAAAGGGGTACTAATGCATGATCTAGATAAAGGGGGATTTTGATGGAGAGTATGGTATTTCCTGTATGGACGTAAATGTATTTATATGGAATGTATAGTATGAAAAAAACTTATGCAATGATAAAGAAGATGATAACTAGAAATGTATGATATCATATCTAATGCATCAAATTAAGTTCTAAAGGAGAACAAGAATGATGTACTCACCCTGATTTCTAGAAGAGGACAAGTGAACTTTAGATCTGCAATTGACTGCTGAAAACTTGTTAGAATCAAAGACCATCTGGGATCTGTAACTATTAGACATGCAACTTCTGGTCATAAAATTTATAGATCCTCGGGAACATGTCACAAAAGTTGGCCTAGTCCCAAAAAGTTGACCTAGTCTTGGAAGGATAAAATCTCATGAAATCTGTAGAGGATCAAGCCCTAGTTCCAAAACCTTGAAAATATGGATCTACAACTGCACATAATAAAAATGGGGAAATTATTGTGGAAAGGAAATTGCCTTGGTTAAACCCCTATATATGAATTATCCTTGAAAGGAAATTAAAAAAATGCATGTAAAACAAGACAAATGTAAGTATTCACCTTGGTTGTCAAACCCTCATGGATGGATACAGATCTGATAAACCCATGAAGATGTATGATTGAAATGTGTTATATAATCAAGGATGTATTCACAAATGAAATTGATCTACACTTTCTAAATCCTTAGATCTTGGATGTATCTATGCTTGATCACTTGATTGGAGGAGAGGAGGAAGAAGGAAATAGATGTGGAGCTTATTGATTTCTTGTGAATTCCTCTACTTGGCCACCATGAAAGTGATAAATTTGCATCAATGAGAGAATGTTTCCTTTGAATGGATCTTGAATGGAAGGAAACTTTGAGATCTTGAGTTGGAAGCATAGTAATTTTTAGTGGCTAATATTCGCCAATTGGCTAATTTTGGAAATTTGAGAATCCAAATTTGGCTAATAATTCAAGATTTAAGGCAACCTAAATCACCACATTTTAACAAAATTTTAATTTAGAAATATTTAAATCGCAAAATAATTTATTTTATAAAAAACTTGAACTCAAAAATTTGCCACAATATTCAATACATGATTAGATTTGATTTGCCAGAATTTTATAAGTTATTGTATAAATTTAAATTAATTCTCCAATAATATATCATGAGTATTAGTTATTGTAGGGATCTATCACCAACTTTTTGTTTCCATTACTAACTTAAAGTATAACCTAGTGACCCTCATTATATTCTATGAGGTAAAAATGTTACTATTTGGTTTGTAATGCTTATGGGAGCTAAAATTTCGTTCGAATTGTTGATCTCAATATAAATCAATGGTCTTGAATAAATTTTGGGCCCCATTAGTATTTTAAAATATCAATACATTTGTCTCACACAATACAATGAGGTTATTAGATTATATTTTAAATAAATGGTAGCAAGTAATTATTAGAGAGTCTATTCATTAAACCCATCAAAGATTTCCACATTAAGCCTAATAATTTTCTATAAGAATTCAATTTTTTTAAATAGAAGTATTCACTATGGTGATTAATTAATTAATTTTTATTGTTTGAGATTCACCAATATTTTCTACAAAAGAATTGTTATTAAAAAATAATTGCCAATAAGAATACTTTTTTCAAAAAAATTGAGAGATTCGCCAATATAAATTAATTTATTTTTTCATGAAAATGAAAGATTCACCAAGATTTTATATCTTTTTTAAGAGGGGGGTTTCTTAAAGATTACTCTGGTTGGAAGCCTTGTCTTCAAATCTTTAATCCAAAAGAATACTTGAAATCATGAATAATTGCTTACACATAGACTTGATTGCATATGGATATTATGGATGCAATTTCATAAGAGTGGATACTAATAGATGTAATGGATGCCAAAATGAGAAGCTTTCATGACCTTTTATAGTCAAATTGGGATCCAAAATTAATAGACCGACAACAAGAAAGATTGGGGAAAGAAATATCCCCGCATTAGGCCCACAACCCATTGAAAAAAAACCCCTACAGACTAGGCTGAATTTGGCCTAGTCTCAAAGAGGCACATTTGACAATGCTCTTTGGGATAAGATAAATTTAGAGAGATTAAAGGAGAAAGGAAAGAGGAAAGTAGGAAATCAAGCATAAACACATCTGGATCTGGGAGATCACTAAAATGGGGCCCAAAAAGGTCCTAGAGCTTCCAAGTGAATGGGTCCTAACTTTTTAGGATGGTACATATGCATGCCATATAGGTGGAGATAATAGCCTAAGAAATATGTGATACATAAGATATAGATAGCTCATCCAAGGGAATAAAATCCATTGGTTATGAGTAGGTTCTAAAAATAAAATTAATGTAGAGGTACCAGGATGGATTGGTGGCCAAGGGCTACTCCTAGAAAGAGGGAGTTGATTTTGGTGGAATTTTATCTAATTTTTATAAGTTATCTTCTAATAGATTCTTATTATCCGTGATTTTAGGTTATGGTTTTGAGATTTAGAAAATGAATGTTAAAACTACTCTCTTGTATAGAGATATTTAAGAGGAGATTTATATATGACATCTTAATAGCATTTGTTAAGGGGAAGAAAAAATATTTATAGGGTTAAAAATTATTTATATGGTTTGAGATAGTATCCCCACATGTTCTATAAAATGTTTTATTGCCTTACATTGCAATTGAGCTTTGCTGGAAGAGAAGAAAATTACCATGCATATCTTAGAATGATTGATAATTAGGTTCTAATCATTGTCACATGATGTTTATTGGATATAGCAAGAGGATACTTGGGAGATCAACTTATATTTTTGGCATATTTTTCATAAAGGATTTAAGGGTAGTTAAATTCATCTCTAGGATAGAAATTAGTAAAGATCAAGTATACAAAAATATTTGGCTTAGTGATAGTAAGTATATCGACACAATTTTATGGCTGCAAATTCATGAATAAAAACTTCTAAGTATTATATTCCATATTGTCACTAATAATTTCTTGTATGCATGTCCTAAATTGGAATATTATCTAAAGGATATGTCTATCATACCTTATGCTAGTGTAATTGGTACCCTAATTTATGCAATTGTTTCAAATATATAGAATATTACCCAATTGATTGCAATTTTTGTGTAGGTTTATGTCTGACCTTGGTAGAGAATTTTACTTATGAAGATATGGTGTTAGCTATATGTTAGGGAATTCTAGTTGCTATTTTGTTATCATGGTACTACACCTGTGGTTCATACATTAAAGATATAGGGATTTTTTCACACAAATTTGGTAAATAACATGAATAGTTAAAATCCACTAGTTTATATATGCTCTCTTAATTTAGATATGTAGGTAATTAGATGAGTAAGTGGTATCCCATGGTTTCCATTTGCACTATTAAATAATACTATATTCATTATTTCTTGTAAAGAGATAGTATGGTTGTAAAAATTATGCTCTAGAGTTGGTTTTAATTGTATCATAGGGTAGTTTAGATTGGTGTGATAGTTAGAGTTGTATTTATTTAGAGTGGAGTAAAATGTACTATTCTCATACTAAACATGGTGATTATAGTACCACTTTATTTGAGATATTGTAGAAAATTGTGAGGTCATTTTTGCAAAAGTTTGACACTTAAGAGAATGTTATTGATTGCCTTAATTAATCAATGAGTATGCAGAACTTATCTTGATGAAAAAAGGTAATGTGCCATAGGTTTTGTACTTGATTTTATTTTATTTTTATATGTATGGTGTTGTAATGTATAATATTAAATAGTAGAATTTTAGGATAGTATAATATTGGTTATAATCCTCAACTATAATGTATGTCACATTTCCAAACATCTTGGAGAGAATGTATGGGTGTCTTATTAGATGGATTATATATATTTAATTATTCTCCAAATTAAATTGTAATGTTGGTTGTAGTATTATTCATGAAGGAGGTGAAACATGATGGGGTTGATTAAAAGTTCAAGTAATAAACTTTACATTTTTTTTTGTAATCCTAAAAGTTCAAGGGATAATGTAGCATTTTTACATTTATCAAGTGGGCCCTATGTGAGTTGGATGTTGGAGATGGATTCCACTCTTGGTAGGTGCTATCATGAGTGGCATTTTTAGTCAAAAATATTATCTATTATTGATTTACTCTTTTCAAAAGACACTCTTCATGTGGGGTGTGGGTTTTTGCATGAAACCATGTGATTTTCATATCTCATAATTTTCATATTAAACCATTTATGGTTTTTCATTCCCATAATTCAATAAATTAAGTCATGAGATAATATTTTATGGATTATTTGTATGTTTAAGTGTTATACACCACTAATTGATTGAAATAGTGTGTTGTATATGTGTTTTTGTATTGAATATTAATACATACACAAACTTCTCTTTAATTTTGGTGTTTTTAACCTGGATAAAGGTTTTTCCATGTACACCCAGAGTTATGTGTCATGTATTTTCATGGTTGGTGGTTTCTATTTTATAAAATATGCTTTCACATGACATCATAATAAGTAATCCCATAATTCATTAAAAAATAGATTTACATACTATTTGAAGAGTCATTGCATTCATAATAGCTTACCTTATTTTACCAACAATTGTTAAACATGTAACTTTAGTAATGGTAACCTATGAGTCTACATTTGCACAAGATAAATTGATATTTTAAGAAAATATTAATGACATACTATAATTCCAAAATTTAACACAATTTATGTTGGTGCAAGAGATAAAATTGAGTAGTTAGAGTTCACAATATGCTCAATTCCATTCAAGAACAACTAACACTTCCTCATAGTATATTGGGTAAAATTATAATGTTTTAAACTCTTTTAAACTTCCTTCGTAAAAATATAGAAAAACTTAACAAGTGACTTCATAACACCCTACTAATACATTGCTCGATACAAATTAGTTTGCAACCTATCATAATGATATGCTATTTTCATGCATTATTAAAAAAGATTATACTAACTACAATTATTTTCAAGAAATATTCCAGATAGAATGATTGTATAGTAGATGCTCACTAAACTTCAAAAACTTGTTACATACTATCTACCTAATTGATTCTATTGGATCAACCATATGTTATATATACTAAACTAAACCATCAATTTTACATAAATTAAGATGGTATATTAATATATAATTATCACTACAAATAAGTAGAATGATGTATCTTCATAGCATTATAGAATACAATATGATCTATGACTTAGCTTGAATACATAAAATATATAAATATAAGTGAGAATACAAGGTGTAAATTCACACCTAAAAATAAACCATTAACCTTGCCCCCTTCCCAAGTTGCATGTATTAAGGCACATCCAAACCTTGGTTTCCAAATCTATGGGAGAGAGTGTAGTTAATAGTTTAGTCTACACACAAATCACCGTCAAGAGTTATTATCAAGCATGGTAAGTAATCATTAATAATATGAGATTCAAAATCTTTATGGAAATCATTTATTAGTAGTAACATTATTTAATTTGTTATGATACAACTTTAAAATCACAAAGAAAAATTCCACACATAAATCAATTAATAACCAAAACTCAAGATGCATAATCAAGAATATTATTCATAAAACATTAAATAAACCCAAATACTTTTTACAATCCATTAAAATAAAAATATAAGGATAATAAATAATTCACACAAGAGTGTCCCAAGAAAACTTAGAATGGACCCAATATTGGTAGAGTGTAGAATATTTCCAAGCATTGAAAATATAATAGTGGAATAGATACGAGGTTAAGAAATATCCAGAAGAGTTTGCACCAAGATTTAGAGCTTCTTCAAGTAACCACAACTACGAGGTTAAGAAATATCCAGAAGAGTTTGCACCAAGATTATCACAAGTGATTTAATTCGATATATAAACACATCATGAAGCATTAGAGAGCATAAAAATTAGTTAGTGACAATAGATAGGGAAAAGGAGATCTAGAAATCTTCTATTTTGATAAATCGTTATAATAATCCCATGGTGGCCTGTGTGCTTGCATGTGTGGCCAAAGGGTTGAATGTAATCTTGTGGGCATGTTGATGTTCTGTTTTCATTAATAAATTTGTTTTTTCTGTTTCACATTTTATTCTATGTTGTCTTTTGTATATTTTTATACAAGGTTGGATAGTCCATTCTAGACCCTCTAACCTTGACTGTGCTAAGTGATATCAGAGAAATATTCAAGCCTACAAAATTGGAAGTTTTGGAAGACCTTCGGTGTGGATAGATGACCAATTAGGGGAAATTTTTGGGTATTATTAATTGATTTCTAAGTGATGTAGTTAAAATCTTGAACTAGATTATCAAATGGATGTAGTCACACCTAACTTGGAAGAAAGGATGTCAATAAGGAGAATGTGTGTTATGGCCAATGTGGTTAGAGAAGAGAAGTAGATGTTGGACATGATGAGAGCTATGAAGAATTGATTGGATGTCATTGAAGACTGGAGGAAGGGTTTAAATCCTAGATTTAAAGAGTAAACTAACAATGAAGAGACAAAGAGGAAAGAAAAAGGTTAAGAAGACTAGGAGGAAGAAGAGTTAGATCAGGTCAAGATGATGAAGGCAATTTACAAGATTGGGAAAAGGTCATGGACTAAGATCCCAAGTTATGCAAAAATATTGAATTAGGTGGGGTTGATTGATTGGATCAATGAGATGAAAGAGTACATTAAGTTTGAGGAAATTGAAGACCTAGAGTCAGTGAGGTTTTCCAAGAACAAATTGAAGGGACATTCAAACATCTAGTGGAAGGAAGTGCAGTTGGATAGAAATTAGAGAGGAAAGAAGTAGATCATGAAATGGGATATGTAGACACCTAAAAATGTCCTTATGAAATCAATAAAATTCTTCTGTTGATTTTATAAATATTAGTGTTTATTTAAATAGTTCATTAGCTTCTTCTATCCTAAAATTAACTTAATTCCCATTCATTTAATTTATTCATTTTTCATCTCCTTCTTCTCCTATTTATGGAGTAAACACCTTTTTTATTTTATAAATTTCTAAATTCTTTTTCTCCATCTCAATGGATCACTTTCAATCACATGGAACAACTCCTAAATTTTGAGCCTTTACCACTTGTCACATGTCTCTTCATTCCTAAAGTTGACAATTTTCTTACCCAACACTCAATCCTAGCCACTCATTTTCTAATGCTTCTTAATCTCCTTCACTCCCATCCAAACCATACCTCAACTTCTATTCTATTCAATCTCATAACACTTCCTAATCTTAACCATTTATTTTATTGAAGATTCTATAAAAAGATATTTTTCTCTTCACATTGGCTATCTTATGCTTTCTAGTGACTTCATGACTTGGTGACTTCACGATCATACACTATCTTGGTGAATTTATGAGCTCATGCAATATTAGACTACCTTAGGCTATTTTTAGATCTTATCATTGTAAAGTTGTGAGTTTGATCCCTTTCATACTAGCATATTTGAGAGTGGATCCCTATCACTATCATATTTTCATGCTTGCATTACCTTTAACAACCTCTTGTGCTTTGTGCTAAAAAAATGAGAGCACCCACATTTCATCCATATAAGATCTTAGAAGAGAGGAGGACAATGGAATCAAACATTTTGGGAAGGCATTTGTGTTGTTTAGTGTTAATCTAACTTTGTTTATGATTTTGTGAAGAAGAATTATATTAATATGATGATTCAATGCATTGTGATCTCCTTGCTTATGGTAGTGATAGAATAGGTTTTCACATATTATTTGCATTGTTTAATTAAATCATCATCATTTTGGAAATCCTAGTGGGACCTTAGTCCCTTTTACTAACCTTGTTTCACTTTTTGGAGGTCATTTTTGAATTTGGAGGCTTGAAATCGTCGGAGTCACCAAAATTGTATTTTTTATACCCAATATTGTATTTTTTTTCTCTCTATTATTATATTTGTACAAATTTTTCTATTTCTAGATTGTTCAGATCTTGTGTTTTTACATAGTCTTCTTGCATTTTTTTCATTTAGATCTTACATTTGTGCACTGATATCTTGCATTTATATTCACTGGTTATTGTTTTTGTAGGGTTTCACTAGTCCTGCATCTAAATTTCACCAATTTTGTATTTTTGTGAGGTATACCTTCTTTTTAATCTCTATTTATGTATTTATGTCACATAATAAAGATGAATTTTCATTTTATTTCAATTTTGAGATAACTCTAATGGACTAACAAGTGGTTCATATTTTCTACATGGTTCCAAGGCTTGACTTAAAACTATTAACACTTTGTGGTTGCATATTTAGATTTGGAATTCATAGATTGAAAAAAAAAATTATTGCTTAAAAAGAGCCATTGTTTGTATTAGATTGCAAAACATTTGGATTTTGTGCTTAAAAATTAACCCAAGTGTTTGGCATGTTTCATGTGCTTGCACATCTTTTTCTTTTTGGTTTGAACATATCCCAAGATAGAACATACGTATCCTCCTTGCCTTCCAACATATCTTGGGTGTATGAGAAAGTATATCTACCTTGATGAAAATAGAAAAAAAGAGTATTCTCTCCCCTCACATTCCAATAGACCTTGGGTGTAAGAGAAATTGTCTATCTTTTCCTCTAAAAGGGTATGTCTTGGTGGAAAAAGATGTAGTCATTGTTGGCATAATTGATGTAGAGATTGTTGAGTATTGTGTGGTATAGGTTTTATGAAAAGAAGATTAGTTATTGCATTGTCATTAATGTCAACTTAGTATTTTTTTGGTTGACAATGTTCCTAATGTGCTGCTAAGTATCCAGTATTGCAGAAGAAATTGGAGTGTGCAGTTCTTATGGGAGATGTAGAGATGTCTCTAGATGTTGTATGTTGGATTATAGAGGTTGGAAACATGAATGGAGAGAGTTATGATCAATTGATGGATTGACAGTGTAGTTAGAAGATAAAATAATGATATATGATGAATTATTTGAGTGTTCTATAAAATTGGTGTAGATTCATGTGTTACAATTTAGTTAGAATTATCTTAACTAATCTATGGGATGGATATAACAACAAAAAAATTATTGGAGTATCGTAAGGAAAATTTTTAATAACCAGAAGATCACTCTATGCAGAATGAAAAAGTTTTTGGAATAGTTGGTATTAGATCCTCAACCAATGATCATGCAGTTGGTTGCGGTAAATATTTTTGTGTTCTAGGTGTCATGGTGGTGTGGTAGATTTGATTTGTAATAATAATTTGATCTTACATTTCTCAAGGTGATCAAATTTATCAATATTTTGAAAGCGTATTGGAAATGTCAAGGAGTTTGACTATTCTTGATCAATCAATGTGCATATGCATTTGGAGACAGACACAAATTTTTTAAATACATTTGTATTGTTTGGTAATATGTTTTGGCCAACTAGGGTGAAGCGTGAAATATTCAAATGGTGAAATTTATATGTAATACATTTTTTTAAGGCGGTGGCTGACCTAGTGAGTGGAAAATATATTTATACTTATATTGATGAATTTTGAAAGTGTAGATCAAGGATGTCGTGGTGCGGTTGAGAGAAGGGTGAATATAGCCTACAAGAAGTAGAAGTTTGAGCTTAACTAGATCTATACTGGAAAACAAGGAGTGTTATTCTTAGATCATTGTACTTGCTGAATCCTAACAGGTTCTCCAAGAAAATCCCTTAATCGGGTAGATCCTAATAGGTCTTGAATTGAAATCCTCTAACCAGGTGGCTCTTTAATTAGAGTTTGTTGGCAATTTGGCTGAGGTATGTACATAGATGTTGTCATTATGGAAACATATGTTCCCTATGAAGATCGCATAAGTTGGAAAGTAAGTATGGAAGATCGCAGACTAAAATTGTCTAAGTATGAAACAGTGTTTTTGACAGAGCACCTGATACAGTTTGTTTTGGCGACGTTCACTGGAGCATGATCAGAGTTTGCACATTTGAACATAGACTCTATGGTGTCTAAGGATACCCCATCTCAGTGTGCAAAAGAGTACAGATAGTACAGACAAAGTTATGATTGTTTTACCGATGACAGAGTACAGCCGACAGAGCAGTTTTGAAGATAGAACTAGTAAATGAATTAAAGGATTATTTTGCTTGTCAAAATAATGACTTAATATTATAAAGAGATGACATCCTATATGTTTACTCTTGGATAAAGATATGTAAGCCAACAGGAGAAAGATATTATGTTTGTATCTTGTATAAATAAAGATGTACCGAACATACTTGAGATGTAACATGTAATATATGTAACTTGTGATAGCAGTGAAAGTTGTTGATGTGAAGTTGTAAGAAGTACCATATTGTAATCAGTAAACATTTGTATTACTTGTTTGGGTAGTGAGCTCATTTGGTAATTAGGTTTTGTATCTACAACTCCTAACAGGGTTGAGGCTTCTAACAAGGCCTATAGTCCCTTAACCAGGACTGATACACTATATGATTGTAACAGGCTCCTAATAGGGTCAACATCCTTAACCAAATATCTTTTGATTAGTGGATCTTTGTGGGTACCATCCCCACTGGGGTTTTCCCTTGGCTAGGGTTTCCTCGAGAACATATCATGTGTTATGAGTTCTTTACATTTACTGTTATGTATGCTATTTAGTTTCTTATGCTTTAAAGTAATTTATTATATCCATAAGTGGGAAAAGTAAAAGTTTGTGAAATACTGATTCACCCCCCCTCTTAGTATTTCCTATTTATAACAATTGGTATTAGAGCACAGTTACTCGAAGAAGAAACATTCAAGGAAAGCCTAGCAGCTTGAGTAAGATCTCTATGGATATGGATCAATTACAGAAGAATCTTGAAGAAGCTCTTGAGCAAATTGATATGCTTATTGATGAAAGAAACACTTTGAAAAGAAAGTATGATGATGCAAAGAATCTTATTGACAAATTGAAAGGTAAGATAGAAGATCTGAAATCTGAGAAGGAATCTAAAATTCTTGTTGAAAATTGTGATGATTTAGAAAAATAAAATGTGATCCTTAAACATGAATTGAAGATAGCAAATCTGAAGCTTAGCTTGAAAGATGGAAATGACAATTTGAGATCTGAGAATGAAAGTTTAAAGAATGAAAATGAAGATCTAAAATCTAAACTTGGCAAGGTAACATCCAAATTTGATAAAGTCAAACTGCAGTATGATGAACTTGAGAAATATAACAAAATTGTGAAAGGTGAATTGACTCAATCCAAACAACAACTTGATAGGTTATATTCAAACAATGAAAAGATTGATAAGCAAGTATCTTATGGAAAACCATTCTATGACAAAATTGTTCATGGATTTAACATATTGAAGATAGTTATTGAAAGCAAGAAACCAGATCTAAATGAATGTGAAAGCAGTGAAGAAAAGAAGTTAGATGAGAACAAATCTGAAGATGCACCAAAGCAAGAAGAACCACCGAAGCAAGATGAATCATCCAAAGGTATGCAAAGAGAATTAAAAGGTAGATGTCTTTCTTGTAATACTATTGGTCATATGAAGAGAGATTGTACAGGTAAACAATTCAAACCTCTTAATGGATATTGTTATAATTGTCATGGTTTTGGACATAGAGCTATTGAATGTAGAAGATCTAAAGTTATTGAGAATAATTACAATAGTAGAATGCCTAGGAATACTAACAATGCAGATCAAAGATCAACTGAAGAAATGAAAAGAGGAAATGGAATACTATGTTTTAGATGCAACAAAATTGGACATATTGGTAGAAATTACAGGACACAAATCAATCAGCAAACACCTAGATATGGAACCAATGGAATCACTTGTCAGATATGTAACAAGATTGGACACACAACAAGATTTTGCAGAATGAACAATGGAGGTTATCATCATAACCCTAACCCTAGAAACTATGCAAGAAGAAATGAAAATGCAGGAAACAAAGAGAAAAGTTGTTGTAGCAATGAAGATGAAGTAAAATTTGTTAAACGCATAGATCAAGGAGGTATATTCAGCATTGAAGGCAATCAGGAAGGTAATGTATCTGATGGTAAGAATGAGTCTTTACCTAACCCTTCTTTAAGCACTTAAATTATGTAAATTTATGTAGTTTAGGAACTTAGAATTAATATAGAGTTAGATTTTGAATGAGTTAAGTTTTGCACAATTAGATGAAGGTTTGTTATGTTACACTAATGCTATGGTTAAGTGCGCAAAAAGAAATGTTATGTTTTGCGATGTCGCAAGAAGATTTATGGTTACAGGTTTACAGAATCAACTTTTTGGCATTTTAGCGGCAAAATAATTGAATGCGATGTAAGATCGAGAAAATGCTAAGTATTAAAAGATTGAAATTGAAGTTATTGTGATTATCAAGTGATTAGAAGTGATTTGGAAGCAAAGAAAGAAGTTTGGAAGCAATTTGTAGAAGTTTGAAGCGTCCATCAAGCGAAAGCCCCAATTTTGTGAATTTAAGATTAAAATGCAATGGTTACACATATGATTTTGACAAACAAGAAATTTGATACTATTCATGGAAAGATACCAGAAGATTTGTAAAATAGACTTGTGAGAAGAAAGATGAGAGCACAAGAAGAAGATACTAAAATGAGAGAGAATGTGATTAGAGAGTTGTGTGAGATAAGAGATGATGACCACCTTAAACAGATCCTCAAGCCACTTGAAACCCTATTAAGAACTAAAAGAAGAATTATACAAATAATGGGAGGTCAATATGAACAAGTAAAGACTAAAATTGAACAGGCAGTTGTGCAAGTGCTAGAAAACTTGGTAGCAGGAAAAGATAGCAAAGATCAATTAGTTGCAGAACCAGCAGAGAAACAGAGTTCATAACAAGCAGAGGCAGCAGCAGAGGTAGTTGAAGCAGAAGATATTCCCTCTTCTTCTATAAACATTGGCGCAGAATCTATGGACATTGAAGGAACAAAAGTTACTTTAGATTCAGATGATGCAGTACTCAACAGTTTGGATAACAATGTTGACAATTTGGTTTTGGGAGAGCAAGAAAAGATTATTGAAACAGAGACTACTCGAACTGAAGTGCAAATGGAAACAGAGGCCCATACACCTATTGAACCACAAGAAGACATCAGTCTTACTCCTAAGACTGGAAAGGAGAAAGGAATAGGAACATTGATTGAAGATTTGAGCAAGGAAGTTGATGATGATGATCAATTAGAGTTGATCACTTCTTTGAACAAAATTATTGGAAAGAAAAAGAAAGTTAAGAATTTGGAAGGTAGTCTGAAAGATTTGACTGAGAAACTACAAAGTGTTATATCTACAAAAGTCTTTGATTCAAATCCACTTGAAAGAGAAAAGATGGTAATTAATTCTTTTGATATGAGTTCACTAATTTGACTGATATTGCTAAGGTTAAGGCTCAGGCAACTTATGAAGCTGAGATGTTGCAGAATATAAGTCAGAATATCAAAAATGACATTGACAGCCTTGACAAACACATTAAGAACTTAAAGAAACATCTTGAGACTGGAAAGTGTTTGTACATTCAGTGTACAAAATCTGAAAATATTTTAATTGAGGAAGAGAAGAAGATAAAAGAGAAGCAAGATGAAATTGCAGTAGAGACAAACTCTTTGGCTAGCCTAAACATAAAGATCAGTGCAGTTGAGAAAAAGATCAGAAAATTATGTGATGAGATAAGGACTTTGAATGATGAGAAGAACAAGAAAATTATCAAAATAAACATCTTGAGAGAGCATGTCTCAATCAAGTTGACTATAATAGAAGAGCAGCTAGATGAATGTCTTACTGCGAAGACAACATTTCAGAAGTTCAATTTTGAGTCCCTTCAAGCCTATCAGATTGTAGCATACGGATTGAGTACTTTACTCAATGTAGCAGAATCAATAAAGAAGGCATGGGAGAAAGATTTTGAGACTTGGAAGACAGATTTTGTAGATTGTGTTGCAAGCCTACCGGCTTTGCAATAAGACAGTAAGGTAAAAGTTTTGACACAATTTTGTATATCCCTTTCCACCTTTTATTTTGTCATTGTTGTCAAAGGGGGAGAGATACTTAGAAAATTGTCTATATATGATAAGGAAGGATACTCATAGGGGGAGTTCTATAGAGTATTATGAAGTGTTATAGATTATGTGTATATTTTGAGGAGATATAAGGATAGTATACTTATTTTATACTATGGCCACAATTTTGATACAAATTTTGAGATTTTGACTTGTACACTTAGCCAATTTTCTCATATGTTGCCACCAATAACAAAGGGGGAGATTGTTGGAAATTTGGCTGAGGTATGTACATAGATGTTGTCATTATGGCAACATATGTTCGCTATGAAGATCGCATAAGCTGGAAAGTAAGTATGGAAGATCGCAAAATAAAATTGTTTAAGTATGAAACAGTGTTTTTGACAGAGCACCCGATATAGTTGTTTTGGCAACATTCACTGGAGCATGATCAAAGTTTGCACAGTTGAACATAGACTCTATGGTGTCTAAGGATACCCCATCTCAGTGTGCAAAAGAGTACGGATAGTACAGACAAAGTTATGATTGTTTTACCGATGACAGAGTATAGCCAACACAACAGTTTTGAAGACAGAACTAGTAAATGAATTAAGGGATTATTTTTCTTGTCAAAATAATGACTTAATATTATAAAGAGACAACATCCTAGATGTTTACTCTTGGATAAAGATATGCAAGCCGACAAGAGAAAGATATTATGTTTGTATCTTGTATAAATAAAGATGTACCGAACATACTTGAGATGTAACATGTAATATATGTAACTTGTGATAGCAGTGAAAATTGTTGATGCGAAGTTGTAAGCAGTACCATATTGTAATCAGTAAACATTTGTATTACTTGTTTGGGTAGTGATCTCATCTGGTAATCAGGTTTTGTATCGACAACTCCTAATAGGGTTGAGGCTTCTAACAAGGCCTATAGTCCCTTAACCATGACTGATACACTATATGATTGTAATAGGCTCCTAACAGGGTCAACATCCTTAACCGGATATCTTTTGATTAGTGGATCTTTGTGGGTACCATCCCCACCGGGGTTTTCTCTTGGCCAGGGTTTCCTCAAGAACATATCATGTGTTATGAGTTCTTTACATTTACTGTTATGTATGCTATTTAGTTTCTTATGCTTTAAAGTAATCTTTTATATCCATAAGTGGGCAAAAGTAAAAGTTTGTGAAATACTGATTCACCCCCCCCTCTCAGTATTTCCTATTTCTAACAGAGTTTTAAATTGCTTAACCGGGTTACTCCTAACAGGTATAGAGGTAAATCCCTTAATTGGGTGACTCCTAATAAGGTCTTTCTCCTAATAGGGCATTTTTAAATATCCTAATAGATATAATCCTTTAACAAGGCATACTTTAGAAGAGTGAAGATATTTGTGGGAACTAATTCCCACTATGATTTTTCCCTCTAACCAAGGGTTCCCACAAGAAACATACTTGTGTTATTGTGTTGCATGTTTAGATTTGTTCACTTGCTTCTTTTCTTATTGTTGCACAAGTTATAAGTAGATGAATTTTGTTGAATGGTTAATGAAGAATTTGGAATTAGTAGATTACTGATTCACCCCCCTCTCAGTAATCTTTGACGTAATAATACTAATAATTGGTATCAGAGTCTTGGTCCTCTTTGTAGTAATCTTAAAATCTTGGGGGAATGGTCCAATGATGATGCAGGAGCATCCTAGGGTAGTTGGAAAAATTGCATGTTGGTGTGTTATGGTGGAGTAGTTTGCTCTTTGTGTTGCTCGGTTGCATTGTTGGTCGAGGGATTAGTCATTGAGGGAGCTCAGTCACTGAAGGGACTCGGTAAACCTCTGACACTCGACATAACCTATGCTCAGAGATGCTTGTGGTGTTCGGTCGACATGATTTCTTGCTGATTCCTAGCTTGCTCGGTTGTTTACTAACGCTCAGTAATTTGGCTTACCGACTAGAGTTCTTAGAGATTTGGTGGGCTAACTTGATGTATTTAATGTGGGTAGCTTGTGTTGCATTATCCTATGTGGATATAGAGGCCAACATGGAGAATTAATTATTTATAAGGCTATTTGAGAGCCAACTTGTATTGCATTTAACAATTGTTTGTTTAGGAGATGACTTGGGCTTAAGAGTTATTTCTTTCTTCCAGCTGACTTGTGGTTGAAGAAGTGTATTTAAGAAATTTTTGGGTAGATTGTAGGAGATTATCAATCATGAGATAGTGAAGAAGAGGAGAAGATATTCAATTTAGGAATCTGAAGCTACAAATTGTGAGCAAAGATAGTGGGTGAGGATTAGGAACAAGGGGATTTCTTGGTGGCCTAAGAGCACAAGTTTAGATCTTGTTAGATGTTCCTACCAGATTATTATAGCCCGTTGTTACTGATCTGGCTAGCTAGGGTTAGGGTTTGAATTGGATCTTGAGGGATCTTGTATAACTATTATTTTCTTTATAATTGGTTGTAACCAGGAAGGCCTTACAACCCTGCACATTGCATGTAATCAATTTTTTGATGAATAAAGAATTCAAATTGTTGCAGATCTTGTTTTGTTATTGTATTCCTTGTGTAGCTGGGGCTCAGACATCTCCTTTGGGGATTCTCTTGGCCTTGCACTATGTCAAATGATGAAGAATGAAGGTCCTAAGTTCACAAGAGACAACCACACCATATGAATAAACTAGATGAATATCTATTTAAAAGGTATGGGGCAATAATTCTAGAATCATGTTGAACATAAATATGTAATATGTACTGTAACTATTAGTGTAGATTAATTGAAGGAGAAACAAGAGAATATAAAATCATTGCAAGCTATTGTAAGTACTCTATTTGACACTGAATACATTGATAAACATGAACTAGAGACTTCTTATTATGTTTGGGGAAAGCTGAAATTAATCTACGGTGGAGAAAATCATGTGTAAAAAGGCAGGGTAGACAGTTTGAAGGCAAAATAGGATGACATGAAAATGGTGGAAGGTGAGAACATTGCTCAATATGGCCAAAGGATAAAGGAAGTATTTGGTGCTATCAGAAGTGCTAGAGGTAACATCAAAGAAGAGGATGTGGTAAGAAAATTTTTGAGAACCTTATTACCATCTTATTCCATTAGAGTTTCTACCATTCAAGAGTTGAGAAAAATAGATAATGTATTGATGGATTGATTGGTAAGCTTGTTACCTTTGAATTGAGTAACTATGACAGTAGTATTCCTAAAGTTGAAGTAGATTTCAAGGCCTCTTTTTCTATGGCTTTGGTGAAGAATGGTAAGTAGATAAGTCATGAATCATCCAGTATGTCAAGTTATTCTAGGGAACTTGAATTCATTTTGGATGATGAAAGAAAGTAAGGAGAACTTGAAGCATTACTTGGAAGGAGACTGCCTAGAGGTACCAGTAAGTATAAAGGAAAGTTACTTTTGAAGTGTTTCTCATACAACAAGATAGGAAACATTGTTACCATGTGTCCTAATAGTGGGTAGAAGGAAAATATCAAAATATTTAGGGAAAAGGAAAGAAAAAATGCTATGTTGGAGTGGATGAAGGTGTAACTGATGAAGAGTCTTAAGATAGTGAAGAAGAGGAAATGTTATTTATCATAGTAAAAGAAGACACCTCAGAAGGTGAAAAGGAACTGGTCTCACACATGGAACATAGTAATGAGTGGGTTATTGACAATGGGTTCTCACATCACATGACCAATGACATAAGCAAGTCATAAATCTAGAAGAGTTTGATGGTAGTGTGGTCATGTTTTGAAACAAAACACCCTACGTGGTAAAAGGTAAAGGTTCAATTTCTTTTAATGGAAAAATCAATGCGAATGATCTCTATTTGGTAGAAAGTTTGAGACATAACTTATTGAGAGTTGGTCAATTAAATGACAAAGGTTATCACCTAGAGTTCAAAGGAGATATATGCAAGATACTTGGAAGCTCAGGAGATATGATTGCTAATGAGAGGAAAACTAAAGTTAATTTATTCCATCTAAATACTACTATTAATAGTTGTTTGGTTGATAGAGTCAAAGATAGTTTGTTGTGTCACAAAAGGTTATGTCACGTGAGTTTTGATAGCTTGATCAAAGTTAGTAAGTCAAATGGAGTTAGGGGATTTCTAGAACTAGTTAAGCTAGACAATGTAATGTGTGAAGAATGTCAGTTGAGTAAATTAATATGTTCTACTTTTAGTAGTAAGTAATTTTGATCTGAGAATATATTGGATTTGGTAGATAATGATCTTTGTGGTCCTATGAGAATAATTAGTTATCACGGTGATAAATATTTTATGTTATTTATGTATGACTATTCAAGGATTATGTGGGTTACTAAGTTCAAGGATAAAAATGAAGCTTTCTACAAGTTCAAAGTGTTCAAGGAACTTGTTGAGAATGAAATGGGAAAAATATTGAAGTACTTAAGGTTAGACAGAGGAGGATAATTTACTTAGTGGGATTTTATTGAATATTATGAGGAGAATGAAATCAAAAGATAGATGTCATCTCCAAGAAATCCATAACAGAATGGTATTGCAGAAAGAAGGAATATGACTATAGTAGATGCAACCAGGAAAATGATGATTCAAGGTGATGTACCTAAGATGTATTTGAGATGAAGCATTAGCACTGCAGTATACACACTAAACCAAGTACAAGTGAAGAAAAGAAATGATAAGACACCTTATGAATTTTTGTATGGCCATACACCTAGTGTTAAGTATTTCAAAGTCTTTGGTAGAAGATGCTATATCAAGAGAGATGAGATCGCAAGAAAATTTGATCCTAAGAGTGATGAAGGTATTTTCTTGGGAAACTCTACTAAAAGAAAGGGCTACAAGTGTTCCAACTAGGGTGAAGCGTGAAATATTCAAATGGTGAAATTTATATGTAATACATTTTTTTAAGGCGGTGGCTGACCTAGTGAGTGGAAAAGATATTTATACTTATATTGATGAATTTTGAAAGTGTAGATCAAGGATGTCGTGGTGCGGTTGAGAGAAGGGTGAAGATAGCCTACAAGAAGTAGAAGTTTGAGCTTAACTAGATCTATACTAGAAAAAAGGAGTGTTATTCTTAGATTATTGTACTTGCTGAATCCTAACAGGTTCTCCAAGAAAATCTCTTAATCAGGTAGATCATAATAGGTCTTGAATTGAAATCCTCTAACTAGGTGGCTCTTTAATTAGATTTTTAAATCACTTAACCGGGTTACTCCTAATAGGTATAGAGGTAAATCCCTTAATTGGGTGACTCCTAATAAGGTCTTTCTCCTAATAGGGCATTTGTAAATATCCTAATAGATATAATCCTTTAACAAGGCATACTTTAGAAGAGTGAAGATATTTGTGGGTACTAATTCCCACTGTAATTTTTCCCTCTAACCAAGGGTTCCCACGAGAAACATACTTGTGTTATTGTGTTGCATGTTTGGATTTTTTCACTTGCTTCTTTTCTTATAGTTGCACAAGTTATAAGTAGATGAATGTTGTTGAATGGTTAATGAAGAATTTGGAACTGGTAGATTACTGATTCACCCCCCTCTCAGTAATCTTCAACGTAATAATACTAATAATTGGTATTAGAGTCTTGGTCCTCTTTGTAGTAATCTTAAAATCTTGGGGGAATGGTCCAATGATGATGCAGGAGCATCCTAGGATAGTTGGAAAAATTGCATGTTGATGTGTTATGGTGGAGTAGTTTGCTCTCTGTGTTGCTTGTTGCATTGTAGGCTGAGGGCTCAGTCATTGAGGGAGCTTGGTCACTGAAGGGACTCGGTAAACCTCTGACACTTGGCATAGCCTATGCTCGGTGATGCTTGTGGTGCTCGGTTGACATGCTTTCTTGGTGATTCCTAGCTTGCTCGGTTGTTTACTAACACTCAATAATTTGGCTTACCAACTGGAGTTCTTGGAGATTTGGTGGGCTGACTTGATGTATTTAATGTGGGTAGCTTGTGTTGCATTATCCTATGTGGATATAGAGGCTGACATGGAGAATTAATTATTTGTAAGGGTATTTGAGAGCTGACTTGTATTGCATTTAATAATTGTTTGTTTAGGAGCTGACTTGGGCTTAAGAGTTATTTCTTTCTTTCAGTCAACTTGTGGCTGAAGAAGTGTATTTAAGAAAGTTTTGGGTAGATTGTAGGAGATCATCAATCATGATATAGTGAAGAAGAGGAGAACAGATTCAATTTAGGAATCTGAAGCTGCAAATTGTGAGCAAAGCTAGTGGGTGAGGATTAGGAACAAGGGGATTTCTTGGTGGCCTAAGAGCACAAGTTTAGATCTTGTTGGATGTTCCTACCAAATTGTTATAGACCGTTGTTACTGATCTGGCTAGCTAGGGTTAGGGTTTGAATTCTATCTTGTATAGCTATTATTTTCTTTGTAATTGGTCATAACCAGGAAGGCCTTACAACCCTGCACATTGCATGTAATCAATTATTTGATGAATAAAGAATTCAAATTGTTGCAGATCTTATTTTGTTATTGTATTCCTTGTGTAGTTGGGGCTCAGAAATATCCTTTGGGGATTCTCTTGGCCTTGCACTATGTCAAATGATGAAGAAGGAAGGTCCTAAGTTCACAAGAGACAACCACACCATATGAAGAAACCAGATGAATATCTATTTAAAAGGTATGGGGCAATAATTCTAGAATCATGTTGAACATAAATATGTAATTTGTACTGTAACTCTTAGTGTAGATTAATTGAAGGAGAAACAAGAGAATATAAAATCATTGGAAGCAATTGTAAGTACTCTATTTAACACTGAATACATTGATATACATGGACTAGAGACTTCTTATGAGGTTTGGGGAAAGCTAAAATTAATCTATGGTGGAGAAAATCATGTGTAAAAAGGCAGGGCAGACAGTTTGAAGGGAAAATATGATGACATGAAAATGGTGGAAGGTGAGAACATTGCTCAATATGGCCAAAGGATAAAGGAAGTAGTTGGTGCTATCAGAAGTGCTGGAGGTAACATCAAAGAAGAGGGTGTGGTAAGAAAATTTTTGAGAACCTTATTACCATCTTATTCCATTAGAGTGTCTACCATTCAAGAGTTGAGAAAAATAGATAATGTATTGATGGATTGATTGGTAAGCTTGTTACCTTTGAATTGAGTAACTATGACAGTAGTATTCCTAAAGTTGAAGTAGATTTCAAGGCCTCTTTTTCTATGGCTTTGGTGAAGAAGGGTAAGTAGATAAGTCATGAATCATCCAGTATGTCAAGTTATTCTAGGGAACTTGAATTCATTTTGGATGATGAAAGAAAGAAAGAAGAACTTGAAGCATTACTTGGAAGGAGACTGCCTAGAGGTACCAGTAAGTATAAAGGAAAGTTACTTTTGAAGTGTTTCTCATACAACAAGATAGGAAACATTGTTACCATGTGTCCTAATAGTGGGTAGAAGGAAAATATCAAAATATTTAGGGAAAAAGGAAAGAAAAAATGCTATGTTGGAGTGGATGAAGGTGTAACTGATGAAGAGTCTTAAGATAATGAAGAAGAGGAAATGTTATTTATCGTAGTAAAAGAAGACACCTCAGAAGGTGAAAAGGAATTGGTCTCGCACATGGGACATAGTAATGAGTGGGTTATTCACAATGGGTTCTCACATCACATGACCAGTGACATAAGCAAGTTCATAAACCTAGAAGAGTTTTATGGTAGTGTGGTCAGGTTTTGAAACAAAACACCCTACTTGGTAAAAGGTAAAGGTTCAATTTCTTTTAATGGAAAAATCAATGCGAATGATCTCTATTTGGTAGAAACTTTGAGACATAACTTATTGAGAGTTGGTTAATTAAATGACAAAGGTTATCACCTAGAGTTCAGAGGAGGTATATGCAAGACACTTGGAAGCTCAGGAGATATGATTTCTACTAAGAGGAAAACTACAGTTAATTTATTCCATCTAAATACTACTATTAATAGTTGTTTGGTTGCTAGAGTCAAAGATAGTTTGTTGTGTCACAAAAGGTTGTGTCATGTGAGTTTTGATAGCTTGATCAAAGTTAGTAAGTCAAATGGAGTTAGGGGATTTCTAGAACTAGTTAAGCTAGACAATGTAATGTGTGAAGAATGTCAGTTGGGTAAATTAATATGTTCTACTTTTAGTAGTAAGGAATTTTGATCTAAGAATATATTGGATTTGGTAGATAATGATCTCTGTGGTCCTATGAGAATAATTAGTTATCACGGTGATAAATATTTTATGTTATTTATGTATGACTATTCAAGGATTATGTGGGTTACTAAGTTCAAGGATAAAAATGAAGCTTTCTACAAGTTCAAAGTGTTCAAGGAGCTTGTTGAGAATGAAATGGGAAAAATATTGAAGTACTTAAGGTCAGACAGAGGAGGATAATTTACTTAGTGGGATTTTATTGAATATTATGAGGAGAATGAAATCAAAAGATAGATGTCATCTCCAAGAAATCCATAACAAAATAGTATTGCAGAAAGAAGGAATATGACTATAGTAGATGCAACTAGGAAAATGATGATTCAAGGTGATGTACCTAAGATGTATTTGAGATGAAGCATTAGCACTGCAGCATACACACTGAACCAAGTACAAGTGAAGAAAAGAAATGATAAGACACCTTATGAATTTTTGTATGGCCATACACCTAGTGTTAAGTATTTCAAAGTCTTTGGTAGAAGATGCTATATCAAGAGAGATGAGATTGCAAGAAAACTTTATCCTAAGAGTGATGAAGGTATTTTCTTGGGACACTCTACTAAAAGAAAGGGCTACAAGTGTTTCAAAAAAAAGAAAAACAAGATGATTGAAATTATGAATGTGAAGGTGGATGAATATCCTAAAAATATAATGAATCCAAAGAGAAAGAATCAAAGAATCTCTAGGAGATTGTGTATGTGCAACCTTAAGTGAAAGATACAATTGAACAGAATAATGAGGAAAAAGTGGCTCAACTGGGAAGAAGAAGCTCCTAGACCTGAACTAGTTATTCCAAGGTATGTAAAGTTGAATCATTCTATTAATCAAATCATAGGTGCTAAAGATGTGGGTGTACAAATAAGAAGAAAAATTAGGTAAAGTACATGTCTGATTTCAAAGTTTGAGCCTAAGACCATGAATGAATATTTAAAGAATGATGATTAGATAAAAGCCATGGAAGAGGGACTTGATCAGATTGAAAAGAATGACACATGGAGACGTGTTCCTAGACTAGCATACAAGAATGTGATTGTTACAAAATAGGTCTTCAAAAACAAACTAAACAAAGATGGCGATGTGATCCTCAGCAAGGAAATACTTGTATGTAAGGGCTATGCACAAGAGGAAGGATTAGACTATGGAGATAATTTTTCTTCAGTGGCAAGACTTGAAGGGGTAAGAATCTTACTTGCTTATGTAGCTTACAAAAGGTTTAGGGTTTTCCAAATGGAGGTTAAATATGCTTTTCTAAATAGAATTATTGAAAAAGAGGTATACATAGAAAAAATAGATGAGTTTTCATTGAAAAAGGACAATGATATGGTGTGCAAGCTAAAAAATGAATTGTATGGACTGAAACAAGTACGTAGAGCATGACATGAAAGGATACACTCTTATCTTGTTAAGACTAGTTTCAAAAGAATAAATGAAGATAGCAATATATACTTGAAGATTGAAGGTGACAAGTTACTGTTAGTTGAAGTATTTATGCATGATATACTCTTTGGTGGAAATGATGAAATGAATTTGGCATTTGCATAAGAGATGAAGAAAGAATTTGAAATGTCAATAATTGGAGAAATTAAGTTCTTCATTGGATTGCAGATTTCACAGCTAAAGGATGGTATTTATGTCAGTCATTATAAGTATATAATGGAAGTGCTAAAAACCTTTGGAATGGAAGACTCCAAGAAATTTGTAACCCCCATGGTGACCAAATGCAAGATATATAAGGATGATGAGACAAGTACAATGGATGCAACCCTATACAGCTCTATGATAGGAAAGTTGCAATATGTTGTTTATAGCAGACCAGACATTGCTCAAGAAGTTATAATAGTGGCTAGATTTTAAGAAAATCCTAAGGAATCCCACATGGTGGTAGTGAAAAGAATATTCAAGTACTTGAAAGGGACTGAAGACTATGGTTTATGGTATGCACATAAATATTTTTTCTTCTTGAGTGTGTTTACTGATGCAGATTGGGCAAGAAACATCGATGAGAGAAAAAGTACAAGTGGAGGAGTGTTCTTCCTTGGAGGAAGACTTTTATCATGGACAAGAAAGAAGCAATATTATATTTCCCAATCTACTACAAAATCTGAGTATGTGGCATCTTCTATCAACTGTACATAGATTGCATGGATGAAGCAGATCCTAGAAAGGATCAAAGAGAATGTAACTGAACTAGTAACTATTTGGTGTGATAATACAAGTGCAATTAACATTTCAAATAAACTAGTGGCACATTCTAAGATAGAACACATTGTAATCAACTATCATTTTCTGAGAGAGAAAGTGTAGGAGAAAGAGGTTAAGTTGGAAAATGTACCAACCAAGGAACATATATCCAACATATTTACTAAGCCTCTACGCAAGGATACTTTTTAGTATCTAATAGGTAAGATAGGGGTTATACACCTACCTGAACAAAATTAATATGTTCTTGAAGCATTAATCCCATAGATTCATTGAATATTTTTCACCGTGGATCGATGTTAAGGGGACTACTCCTTAGGGGGAGCAGTCAGAGGAGGAGAATATTGTTGCAACATAAGGTGACCTATGTTGTGTGGTGCCTTTGGAATTTTTATCAAAGGGGAGAAGACTTGGGAGAAGACTTGAGAGATGACTACAAGAAGAAGAAGATAGAGAGTTATCAGCAGAAAAGAATTAGCTAAGGGGAAGTAATTTTTTCCATGAAGTTTGTGATGCTACCATGATTATATTGTGGTGTTTCCATTAATGCCAAAATGAGAGATTGTTGGCATTACTGATGCAAAGATTTTTTATTATTGTCTGGTACAAGTTTGATAAAAAGAAGATTAGTTATTATGTTGTCATTGATGTCAACTTAGTGTTGTGTTGGTTAACAATGTTCCTAATGTGCTGCTAAGTATCTAGTATTGCAGAAAGAATTGGAGTGTGTAGTTTTTATGGGAGACTTAGAGATGTCTCTAGATGTTGTGCGTTGGATCACAAAGGTTGAAAACATGAATGGAGAGAGTTATGATCCATTGAAAGTTGACAATGTAGTCATAATAATAGACAATGACAAATAATGAATGATTTGAGTATTCTATCAAATTGGTGTGGATTCAGGTGTTGCGGTTTAGTTAGAATTGTGTGTGTGAAAATTGTACCTGATCTGTAGACACGACACTCAGTAAAACATTAGAGGTTAGTGATAATCAAAATCGTGCAAAATTGAAAACTATGTAACCAAGCGATTTACTGCCTTCTAATAGGTGCGAGATTGATGTTCTCAGATTGTAATCGAGATCAGTGACCTAGAGAACACCTAAATGAAGGATTTGAATGCAATTGATCTAGATATGAGATTGAATGCAATTAAGCTATTTTTTTTGATATTTTCTATGCAATAAGAATGATAAAAACTTGATATGAATCTATGCTAGATGAAATTGATATGCTATGAATGCTATTGAAAATTGATATGCAATGCTAATCTAACAATGATATGCAATATGAATGCAAAAATAAGATTGATCTCACAAAGATGTCGATTCGCAAGAGCTTTGATTCTTCAATTCCAATTCTCCAGCGTGATTGTGCAAAAATATGAGATTTTGTGGATGCAAATTTGAGAGATGATTGAGAGATGAATTATGAAGAGTTGAGCATTGTTTTTATAGAAATCCAAGGCTTTGGAGGTGCATGAAAAAAAGCCATAAATCACTCAAATAACTCAGGTTGATTTTTGAGTTATTTTTAAATAAAGGATAATTAACTCACAAAAACATGCAAAAGCTAAGCTTTAACTCAAAATAGAGTTTAGCTTTAATTGATAATTGATAGTTGTCTGCTTTTATGATTGTGCATGTTTTATTTATGAATTAATTTAATAATAAAGTGATTTATTTCCAACTTAACTGCTTTTAAAAATAAAACAATTGATTTATGGGTTAATCAATTATTTAATCAAACTTTTATTAAAAACTATATTATTAAATAATGACAACTTGCTTTAATTAATTAAATAAGAATTTTAATCAATTATTCATATGATATTAGATTTATTGTCAAAATTAAATAATACAATTAATAATAGATAGAATTAAATTTAATTACACAATTAAGTGGCAAATATTAAATCTAATTAATTAAATATGCAAAATATTCAATTAATCAAATTTTAGGATAAATGTGATTTATTGCCAAATAATTATAAAATTAAAGATAATTAAGATAATTAGGAATATTGCTAGGAATATTCTCCGATGCAGAATTTAAGATAATCAATTATGATTCGATCATGTTTAGATGTGCCTTAGATTAGGACTTTGATGTCGATTTCGTTCGATTTGTCGATGTAGGAGGTTAATGAACATATAACCCATTTTTGGGGTATTACATTTTGCCCCTCTTTGAATTACTGTGCGAAGCACAGTGGTTCAAAGACAGTCTGTGTTTGATAAAGATATGAAACTGATTCAAAAGATAAACCGATCTCAAGATAGAAACCGATTGAAAGATATTGAGATAGGAGTTGATTGATATTGAATTTGATATGAAGATAATAGGTCCTGAATGACCAAAGATAATGTTCACTATAACAGAAAATGAACCTATGATTGCAAAAAAGTGTCCAAAATGCCTGATTCCAAACCTTAGGATTGCAAAGAAGTGAGTGCCCCGTTCTAGACTCGATTGTCTTAGCAGAACTAGCAGGTATCACATCCAAACCCTTCAGTTGCCAAAGAACCAAGGAAAGAACACTATGATCTGATGGTTGCAAAAACTGATACAGATTACAAGATTAAGAGAATACCAGATTGATATGGATCGATGAATCTAATATGCCCCAAGTGATGATAGATTTGCCCCGAGCGATGAGGACTTTTGATGAATCAGCGACTAGACATTATTGTTGTCTTGATCACTGATGAAAGATATTAATAGATTTGATCGATAGAATTTGATTTATAGACTTTGAATGATGTGCAATACCATGCCCCCTTCGGGATTAAAATTGAAATCTGACAAGAAAAGTCAGCATTGATAGTTTAGAAGCATGTTAATTGATTTGAGAAGTGGTTATATACGTCCAAGAAGCATTCTGCATCATTTGGAAGGTCCTGGAGACCAAATTTGACTAGGTAAAACTATAAGTTGACCATGGTTGACCAAGTTGAAATTTTGATAGTTTGATGTAAGATAATCAGTTAAGTTGAATTATGGATTTCTGTGATGATTGAAGGTCGATTATGCAAGTAGTTAATAATATGAATGATCTCAGATTTGAATTTTGATCCCGAAAAAGGATTCTACTTGCTGCTTCGTTGGAGGAACCTTCATGTGAGATTCAGCTCTTGTTAGATTTGAAGATGCGAGTGGAGAATTGTTTAAGCATTGAAGTTCATTTAGTCATTGTGAGATCATGCAAACATGCAAAATGCAATGAGACATGCAAAATGAAATGCAACCTAAGACCTAGGACCTAGTCACTAATCATGTGTCGATTTGTTATCATCATTGAACTTTTAGTTAACCGGATAAATCAATACAATGCCCACTAGCTATGAAACCATAGACATATGAATATCGATTTGTATGCGCAAGAATCAATACAACACCCACTGGTTATACAATCATGGACATATGAATATTGATTTATTTTCAGAATGTTGGATCAGATATAAGCACCAAGGCACAAACGCTAGGATGACCTTAATATCATGTCCATTTTGATATAGCAATTTGTACAAGCATCAAAACATAAACGTCGTGATGACCTGAGTATGCCTTGCATTGTAAACACATCAAAGGGTCAAGAGATCATTCTAAATCCAATGTGAATTACCCGTAGTGACCCTTTATCGTTCACCTCCTTAGGCAAGATCGCGTTCCACAGTAGGAGAAAGAACTTACTCAAAAAGACAATAGTTAGATCAAACTTCCTTGAATTTTTTGGGTATCAATGGTCGAGGTACGCATGGCCATCCAATTCGAGATAGAGGCTCCTACAGTCGGACACCATTTCAATCCAGAATTTCCAAAATTGTTAGATTTTCACATATGCATAGAAAACAAAGAAAAGATTATGCCCCCAGTCATCACTCTCTAAATCCTATAAAGGACATCATCGAAGAGCTCGAAGGGACACAATATGCAAAAATCTCAATGCGAATCAGTAAGCATACAAGGAGATAAGAGCATGAAGCACATATTGTTTTCAGTTTGAGTTTAATTGCGTTGTTATAGATGCAAAATCTTTTCTCGAGACAAGACTGACTGACTGACTCACATGAAGCTTTAAAGGATTCTGACTGGATAGGACACATCTAAGATACATTGGAGGCCATAGGATATGACATTGATTGCCCCCAAGTTTGAACATTGATAGGATACAGACGCTCAAGCTGATTGGTGTACAAACCGACTTATTAAAAATTGGAAATGCAGAAACAAACCGAGAGATATGTACAAACTAAAGCAAGACTGAAAGCTGGGAAAGACCAAGATTGTGCTGATAGATGGAGCATTTGGAACAAGTGGCACTCGTTTGCCAGGTTTTCACCATCTTGGCAGAGATTCTATTTTTGCTACCAAGGCGCCTGTTTCCAGGTTTTCACCAAGGCACTTTTTCTTTTTTTTCATTTTTTTTGTATTTTTTCATTTTTCAATTTTTTTTGTACTTTTGATATTTTTTGATTTTTTTGTGAATCATCAAAGTGCCTATTGCTAGGTTTTCACCAAGATGTTCATTTTTTAAGGATTTTTTCCAATTTTTAAGATTTTTTCAAGACATTTACCAAGCACTGAATGCCTTAGGCGTAGAATTTCTTCAGATGGAGAACATTGATTGGTTCGTGGAGCTATTCTCCTTCCGTCGTTGAGAGTTGATAGGCACCAGAGCCAAAAGTAGCAGTGATGACAAAGGGACCTAGCCAATTGGGTTCGAACTTCCCCTTGCGTTCTTGATGTGATTGATTTTTAGGATTTTCTCTCAACACTAGATCACCAACCTGAAATTCTCTGTGTTTGACTTTCTTGTTGTAGCCTCTAGACATTCTTTTCTGATACACTCTGAGATGATCATACGCTGCTTGTCTGCGCTCATCTAGTAGTTCCAGTTCTTGTAACCTAGATGCTCTATAGTCATCATCAGTTACTAGACCATGCATTCTAATTCTTAGTGATGGGATTTTGACCTCAATAGGTAGTACTGCTTCAGACCCATAAACTAAAGCAAAAGGTGTAGCCCCAGTGGGTGTTCTGATACTTGTTTTGACACTCATTTTGATACTTGTTCTGATACTAGTTCTGATACTGATTCTGATACTGATTTTGATAATTGTTCTGATACTGGTTCTGATACTAATTCTGATACTGATTCTGATACTAGTTTTGATACTGATTCTGATACTGACTCTGATAATGATTCTGATAATTGTTCTGATACTAGTTCTGATACTTGGTATACTTGATAGCATCTTTTTCCATTTGCAAACTCCCAAGCAAGATCATATCGTGCAGTCCCAATGTCTAGCAAGGTGGAGAACAAGAGGGATTGGCAAGCTAGTGGAAGAGATGGAAGACAAGAGAATAAAGGATAATGAAGGGAAGAAATCCTCAAGGGCAAACTCCTCAATAATACCCAAGCTAGGGAAAAATTGTCATGTAAAGCGCATTTAGACAAGTAATGAAAGGCTAGCATAGGATAAGTCACAAAAGCGTGATGCAAGAGCAGGAAAGGATGCAGTCCAAAAGAGTAGACATGTCAAGAGGCTTCATAGCACTGTGTTTTACTCTTTCTTTCTTTTTTTATTAAATCAAGACCAAAGGGGAAAATGATAGCGATAGGCGAAAATGAATGGAGGAAGATGGACATGAAGGCTAAATAGGAAGGGAATGAAAGCAAGATCATCATAAGATAGCTCACAAAATGGCCAAATGTTCATGTATAGATCAACATTGTCAAGATCAAAGAGAGAAGATGGAATGGATGAAATATGTAGAAGAACTACGCATGATGCCTGATTGCTAGGTTTTCATCATGGTACTTATCCAAGGTGCCACAAGGGAGTGGTTTTCACCATAGGATAAATTTATTTCTCTTTACTTTTGCTACCAAGGTGCCTGTTTCTAGGTTTTCACCAAGGCACATTTTCAATTTTATTTTATTTTTGAATTTTTGGAAGAAGGCAAGCTTTTTAGATAGTGCTCCTTGAAAGGATAAACGATGATATGCCAAGGATTCAAAATGATATGCTCAAAGATGCTGATAGGGAAAGGAATATGGAGGAGGAAAATGGAGGATAGGGTTTTATGTAAAGCGAGTGAGGTTGGAAGATAGGAGGAATAGGCAAATGAGGAAAAATGATAGAAGGTAGAAGAATAATGCATGGAAGGATTGTGAAAGGGTAGGTGGAAAGGAAGGCAAGATCAACGTAAACACACACCTTGAAGGGTAGCGAGAGGGTGGAGGAAATGTGAATGAAGGAATATGTGAAGGAATATGGCGAATGGATAGCAGAGGTTGAGGTTTAGGCGCATGGAATGAAAGAATATTTTTGGAGGGAAATGAAGTGGAAGCCTTTGGAAGCTTGAATGTCAATTTCACTTTTTGCTCAACACTAGACTCTTTCAAGAGAGACTTTGGAATCCATATAGCTATAGGCTTTTTATTTCCTTTTGATGATCTAGAGATAATATCTTCAATGATGGATTTTGGAACCCATACTTGTCTTGTAGTTTTTTTCTTAGATATCTCTTTGGACTTTATGCTTCCATGTCTATTAGAGGAGACATGGTGATCTTTTTTTTTTTATGGATTCTTGTATTGCTTCTTTTTCTTGTATTGAACATTCAAGTTACTTCCAAAAGACTTGGGACTTGTGAAAGAAGAAGGATATGACTGGTTTAGATGGGTGGGTGGATGAAAAGGATTCAAGGGTATGCATCTATGTTGATCTTGAGGAAAGATGGGAGATGGAGGTATGTAAGGACCCAAGATGGATGGAAAATTAGGAGAGTTAGGAGGGGAAAGTGAAGGGACATAAGGACCCAAGATGGAAGGCAAACGTGAAGCCCTTAGTAGTGGTGGAAGAGGTCCAAGGATGGAAGTGGAAGATGCAAAAGGATAATCAATAAGTTCATCAACATCTATATGACAACCAAGGATATCAACATCTTTAGAG
The DNA here is from genome assembly GCA_027943335.1 of Chamaecyparis obtusa. Classification (NCBI taxonomy): domain Eukaryota; kingdom Viridiplantae; phylum Streptophyta; class Pinopsida; order Cupressales; family Cupressaceae; genus Chamaecyparis; species Chamaecyparis obtusa. The sequence goes on along the minus strand of BSBK01001626.1, from coordinate 587,414 downwards.
TGAGCATTAGAATTTTCAATAGAATCATGGACATCTTGAATATGAGCACCTTCTTTGATAGGATTGTTCAAAGCTTGCAAAGACTTAGGAAGAGTAGAAAGTGGAAGTGAACATGGAGTGGTAGAACAAGAAGATGAAAGACTTTGATCTTGACAAGGATCTTCGGATAGCATAAGCGCATAATTTTTCTCTTGTTTTTCAATAGGCTTAACATTGGAAGGAACACCATTTTTACCAACCTTAATGGAAGTATCATATTTGGAAAGCGCAAGTGTAGTAAGGTTATTTTGATTGTCAATAAGCTCAACAGTGTAAGTAGTAGCTTGATCTTGCTTAGGTGAAGACTTAAGACATGGTGGAATGCATGAAAAAGGGGGTACAGGATCAAAAGAACCCTGAGGTGGATAAGAGACATCGTGAAAAGGAGTGGATGACATGGAGGGTTCTTGATCTTGATCTTTCTTTATGTTCTTTTCTTCATCATTTTTAGAGTCCTCTTGACATGGAGCCACTTCTAAGGACAAGGAAGCATGTTGGGATTGTATGGATGACTTGGGAAGAGATGGTGGAGGACTAGTTGAAGTAGGCCTTGTAGCATATGAAGGCATAGGCTCTTTAGGTTTAGCATTATTGGAAGTATTTGCAGCCAAGTGAAGGTTAGCTTGAGTTTCTTTAAGAGGTAGCCCTAGAGGATAACTATAGGGAACCGCATGAAAAGTATCAAGGCTTGTGTCAGATGAAGGTTTTGTGAAAGATTTGAAAGACTCGGAAGCTTTAGGAAATGTATGGGTATTGGAGGAAGTAGGGGATGGAAGGGAACCATCACTAGACAAAGGTTCAGCATTAACATGATCTTTCTTGAGAGTGTAATCTTTATTTTCAACTGGAGAGTTCTTAGAGGAGAGATCCTTATAGTATTGATGTTTCAAGCTAGCACGATGTATTTTATAGTCCTCAGCAGTAGTAGATGGATCATCATCAAGGTATTGTCCACAAAAGCCATCAAAGTCTCTTTCAAAATCAGAATCATATGGATCACCATCACGATCTATCCAATGTGACGGCCCATTTGTAGTAAGAAGGAATGAACGATGAGGAGGACTCTTAGGAACAGAGGTGTCATAGGTATCATTACATTGTCTGTCGTCATAGTCATCATAGTCTCCAAAGCTGGATGTGTCACTCTCCGTGGAAGAGGTATCATAAGGGTTGTCACGTTGCTCAAATTTTGTCCGGGGGCATGGCGACATGTACAAGTATTTATCAAATGGAAAAGAGTATAGAGATTCCATGGAGAACTCTTTGGATTCCTTTTCTTTCTTAAGATTGTTAAGTTCAACTTGCATAGCTTGCAGCTGCTTCATCATAGCGGTGATCAGAATTTCTTCCTCATGTGTACTGATTCTTTGAGACATGTGTATTGATTTTCAATAGCTACTGATTTGTTCTTGACACAATGATATTTTTGACAGATTCTGAAACTAGGCTGGAAACATTGGATATCTTGCAATTTGACAATTTCTGACAACTCTCTCAAATTTTTCCAAACGACACTCTGTAGACTCGTACGACACTGGGTAGTCTATGAAATGACAGTTGCTAAACTCGTACGACAGTTGGGTAGAAATGAAATGACAGTTGTAAAACTCGTATGACAGTTGGGTAGCAATGAAACGACAGTTGTAAATATCATACGACAGTTGCTAACAAGATTTTGACTTTCTTGAATTTGCTGGTTTGAAAACTCGTACGACACTGGGTTCTCAATCGTACGACAGATGGGCAATACTGAAATGACACTTGACAAAACTCGTACGACTTTTGACTTTCTGAAATGACTTTTGACTCCAAAAAGAATTTACGTCAATTTTTGCAAAATTTAAGGTCTTCAGTTCTGGATTGTTTGCAAATTGTACTGTCCAGATTTTGAAGGTTATACCAGATTTGATCATTTTTAATAGCCAAGTAGATAAACAAGCACGCAGAACAGCAAGCAAGTGATTCCAAGCACGTCTGAAAATAATGAACAAGGGCAAAAGCAACCTTGCACATGAACAATCAAGTGACCAAATTGTGCTAATCCCTGAGAGTACTAATTGTGTATGTTTTGAAAAGTTTTGCAATAACACATATATACCTGAAAGTGAAAAATTGGACTCTCTAGGGTTTTTAGTAATGGTTTGACTCTACAACTTTTATGATTCAAAGGTGTGAACTCCAATCCCGGCGCACCAGAGTTTTGACACAGTCCGAGAACTTAATCTTCAAGAGCTGCTAGGGAGATCTGACAACCCAACAATGAACCATACCCATGGAGATTTCTTCCACAAGGACATTTATATAGCGGCTGTCACTACCATGGTGAAAATGGCTATTACCGCTTGAGGTTCCATCAACGTAGTTTTCCCTATGAAGGGATTGTCCGCTACGGTTAACCCTCTCTAAAGGTGACTCATAGATTTATACCACAAGGTGACTTGGCTCTAGATCCAAGGTTTTTGACACATTTTCACTTTTAACCCAAACAAAGCAAGAAAATTAATCCGACACGCTAAGACAAAGTTTTGTTCCACCAAGGTCTGTGATATCAACTCCGCGTGATCTATCAACCTCTCCAGGGAGAGAATGTATCAATCAATAAGAGAAGACGCACTAACCAATTTTGATTCACCAAAGCTCATGATATCAACCCCACGTGATCTATCAACCTCTCTGGAGAGAGAATGTGTCGATCAATAAGAGAAGACGCACTAACCAAGCTGAATGTGAAACGCACTAAGTATCCTCCCTACCTACAAGGATTCTGTCATCAAGAAAGATTTCGCTAGGAATCCAATCTCTCAAGAATCATGAATAGTGTTCATAGGGCCTAATTACTATGTGAGCACAGATATATTCCCGAAAGCAAATCTACCAAAAGTACCCAAAAAGCAGAAAGAGGAACACTTAATGCTTAAAGTGAATATGAGATGAGTCCACAAGGTGGAACACTTAACACCTCCCACAAGCTGAAAATGAGTCCCCAACTTAGAAAACAAGTGAGTTCCTAAAAGCACAAAAGGGTTGCCAAGTGGAACACTTAACGCTTCTATCCTGTTGACCCCTCCCCTTTATGGCGCTGAGATTGCAACCACGGGGCGGAAATGAGGGGCCGACGGATTAGCAAGTCCAATAACCCAAGATAGAAATCAAGATCAATCACAAGTATTCTAAGACTACTTAATGAATCCTTAAGGGATCACAACCTAGTATCAAATTATGCAAGTGTGTAGAAATAGATCAAAAACATGAAAAGATGCACACAAGCTTGACACATAAGAGATTTATTTTAAGTCCAAATCAAAATGTTTTCAAAACAAGGAGAATACCTCGTGATCCTCGCAACGCGCTTAGTAGATTCTACCTGATTTTTAGCAATTTTTGTTGAGCTTTTTCATGCAAGCAAGTGACGAACTCTCCAACAAGCAAACAAGCAAACAAGATATGCAAAATATATTCAACTTATGAAAACCATAGGGTTAGCTCTAAAAATCAATTTTTAGGAGTAATAATAACCATAAATTAATCCAAATGACAACTCATATCATGCATTGAATCATATGAAAAATAAGTGCATACCCATCATAAAATTTTAATTTTTTTGCACTACATTTGACCTAGTCAACAAGATCTAATTTTTTTGATATGATTTTGGCCACAAAATAGAAATTCAAAATAGAGACCCCTACTAAAAAATAGAGATATTTCCAAAAATGCAAAAATTTTAGAAAAATCTCTTCATTTGTGTCCTAGAGACCCGTTTTATCAAAACAGACTAGTTTTTGAAAATTAATTATTTGAGCTATTAAATTGCATCCAAATTTAAAACACAAATAATAGACCCCCTATATAATTTGAAGAGCTTTCCGAAAATGTAAAAATTTTAGAAAAATATGCTGATTTGCGTCAGATATTAATTTTTTATGAAAAATTGAAAAACAATTATTAAAAATTCAAAATAATTCAAAAAATTTTGAATTTTTTTTCAAAGCTTTCCTAATATGTCTCCAACTTGAAAAAAAATTTTCAGACCAAAAATCCAAGCCGTTTGGGAGATAAAATTAAATCTTTGAAACTTTAGGGTTTTAGCTCCAAGAATCAAAATCAGCATGCAAAGGTGGGTTGCCCCACGGTGGGCGCTAGAAATGTGTGTGTAAAAATTGTACCTGATCTATAGACATGATACTCAGTAAAATATTAGAGGTTAGTGATAATCAAAATCGTGCAAAATTGAAAACTATGTAACCAAGCGATTTACTGCCTTCTAATAGGTGCGAGATTGATGTTCTCAGATTGTAATCGAGATCAGTAACCTAGATGACACCTAAATGAAGGATTTGAATGCAATTGATCTAGATATGAGATTGAATGCAATTAAGCTTTTTTTTTTAATATTTTCTATGCAATAAGAATGATAAAAACTTGATATGAATCTATGCTAGATGAAATTGATATGCTATGAATGCTATTGAAAATTGATATGCAATGCTAATCTAACAATGATATGCACTATGAATGCAAAAATAAGATTGATCTCACAAAGATGTCGATTCGCAAGAGCTTTGATTCTTCAATTCCAATTCTCCAGCGTGATTGTGCAAAAATATGAGATTCTGTGGATGCAAATTTGAGAGATGATTGAGAGATGAATTATGAAGAGTTGAGCATTGTTTTTATAGAAATCCAAGGCTTTGGAGGTGCATGAAAAAAAGCCATAAATCACTCAAATAACTCAGGTTGATTTTTGAGTTATTTTTAAATAAAGGATAATTAACTCACAAAAACATGCAAAAGCTAAGCTTTAACTCAAAATAGAGTTTAGCTTTAATTGATAATTGATAGTTGTCTGCTTTTATGATTGTGCATGTTTTATTTATGAATTAATTTAATAATAAAGTGACTTATTTCCAACTTAACTGCTTTTAAAAATAAAATAATTGATTTATGGGTTAATCAATTATTTAATCAAACTTTTATTAAAAACTATATTATTAAATAATGACAACTTGCTTTAATTAATTAAATAAGAATTTAATCAATTATTCATATGATATTAGATTTATTGTCAAAATTAAATAATACAATTAATAATAGATAGAATTAAATTTAATTATACAATTAAGTGGCAAATATTAAATTTAATTAATTAAATATGAAAAATATTCAATTGAGCAAATTTTAGGATAAATGTGATTTATTGCCAAATAATTATAAAATTAAAGATAATTAAGATAATTAGGAATATTGCTAGGAATATTCTCCAATGCAGAATTTAAGATAATCAATTATGATTCGATGATGTTTAGATGTGCCTTAGATTAGGACTTTGATGTCGATTTCGTTCGATTTGTCGATGTAGGAGGTTAATGAACATATAGCCCATTTTTGTGGTATTACAAGAATTATCTTAACTAAGATATGAGATATAAATCATAACTGCAAGATTATTGGAGTACTGCAAGGAATAGTTTTAATAACCAGAAGATTGATCTGTGCAGAATGGAAAAGTTATTGGAACAGTTGGTGTTAGATCCTCAACTGACAATTATGTAGTTGGTTGTGGTAAATATTTTCATGTTTCAGGTGTCATAGTGATTTGGTAGATTTGATTTTTAATGATGAATTGATCTCACATTGTTCAAGGTGATTGAATTTATCAATATTTTTAAAGTGTGTTGGAAAAGTCAAGGAGTTTGACTGTTCTTGATCAAATCAATGTGTAGATGCATTTGGAGGCCAACACATATTTTTAAATGCATTTTTATTATTTGGTAATATGTTTTTCCTGACTAGGGTGAAGCGCAAAAGACTCAAATGGTGAAATTCAAATGTAATATGTTTTTTTTAAGGTGGTGGCTGACCTAGTGAGTGGAAAAGATATTTATACTTAGATTGATGAATTTTGAAAGTGTAGATCATGGATGTCATGGTACGGTCAAGAGAAGGGTGAAGATATCCTACAAGAATTATAAGTTTGAGCTTAATTTGATATGTATTGGTAAATGAGGAGTGTTATTCTATGATCATTGTACTTGCTAAATCCTAACAGGTTTTGCAAGAAAGTCCCTTAATTTGGTAGATCCTAACAGGTCTTGAATTGAAATCCTCTAGCGAGGTGGCTCTTTAATTAGATTTCTAAATCCCTTAATTAGGTTAATCCTAACAGGGTAAAGCTCCTAACAGGGCTCGAGGTAAATCCCTTAATCGGGTGAATCCTAACAGGGTCTTGCTACTAACAGGGAATTTGTAAATCTCCTAAGAAGGTGTACTTTAGAAGAGTGAAAAAATTTGTGGGTACTAATTCTCATCATGGTTTTTCCCTCTAACCAAGGGTTTCCACTAGAAAAATACTCATGTTCTTGTGTTGCATGTTTGGATGGATTCACTTGTTTCTTTTTTTATGCACAAGTTATAAGTAGATGAATGTTGTTGAATTGTTAATGAAGAATTTGGAATTGGTAGATTAATGATTCACCCCCCTCTCAGTAATCTCAAACCTAGTAATACTAATAGTCACCCCAAGGGAATGATCTTGAAAGTAGTGTTTTCAATTTTTCCTAGTATATAAATGTGAATGAGTCATGATAACTCAACCACTATTAACATATACCATATAGTGTCAAATTGAAAGGAGATGTACCTTTCCTATTTTTTACTCCAAGTAGAACTGGTTAGATCCTTAAGAGTGTTTCTGGATGCTCGTGTTGTGTTTGGAGTCTCAAATACCACTAGAAACCTAGGATATAAGCGTACTTGTATTTTGATCTATCGATCTATTTTGTTGTTGCTGAGGCAGAAACACCAAAAAAGGGACTTGACTAAGGAAGTCTATAACCAACCCCAAACATTTTTCCTTTCTTGTGTGTATGCAGGTTTATTAGAGACATTCAATTGCAAGAGGGTTTGATTGTATTTTGTTTATTTCATTTTTTATCCATCTCAATTATATAATCTCATTTATTATATTTCTAACTTTTGGATTGTGTAGGTTATCTAAAGAACAAAGCTAGGTTTTTGTGATTTCGGGTCCTTTTTACTATGATTTACATAGGACTATGTAATGTGTTGTGTAGACATCTGGGCCCCACATTATTGTTCTCAATTAAGACTATCAGATTCAGACTGAAAACTCCCTATCATCTGACCTTCCCATTTATATAACCAAAATATTATTTTTCTTTATCTATAATAAGATATTTCCATAGGTTTAGGTAGTTGTAAATATCTAAATGTGTGTTGTGAACTTGACTCTCAAGGGAATATAATCTTCCTTTACAGGGTCAAATTTACTCCACTACATTTTGGTGAACCCGATGTGTACACTATTTCTATATCATTTTCAAAATCATTATTTATCACTCATTTGAGTTGTCCTTACAAAAAAAGGATGACTCAAAGTTTTCTCCTTCTCAAACAAATTTGGGGGCACTGCCCCTAACCCCATTCCACACCATCAATTTAGAAATAATATGTTGGCCTTTGGTTGACTTGATTATGCATTATTTCTTTAATTCATCTTATTATTTTTAAAATGAATTTGTTACCTTCTTTTATTAGTTTAATTTAAATTACTAATGATTGTTCCTTTTTATGCATGTGATGGTGACTTGGGTCTGTCTTTGTCTCTAAATTCCTTTGATCCCTCTTTTATAATTTCTTATGCCATAGAAGATATTTTGTTGCAAGATGAGATCATTGATACTTTTATCAATGTTACCCTATCATCCCTTCATTTCAGTGCACTCTCCTCTCAATATGGCACATTAGTGAAGGATAATTCTTCTGTCACATCTAATCTCTGAGAGGTTGATGTTGAGAAAGTTCCCTCAACTAATTCTTCTGCAAATATTAATTCATCCATGAATGTGAGTGAAGTCTTTGTTGCCCCTCGCATGCCAAATAGACCACCCATTTATGTGATAGCAACTAGTCCTTGTCCAAATAGAGTTCTTTCTATTTAATACATATTTAAAATAAAAACATAAATACTTCATTACATAATTTTTAATCTAAATATTAAAAATCATCATTGTCACTTAATTGGCCCTAACAATAGAATTTATCCATTGTCACTCAAGTAACTCTAATAAACTATTCAACAATAGAATTTATATAAACTTGTAAATGCATAATTAGAATTTGCATTAATTCATTGAAAAGTTTTATGATGAAAATTGACATGTTTGGGAGCTAAGATTCATTAAGATTATATATGGATGTATTCATCATTAATCCCTTAAATTAATTGACTTTGGTTTCTTATGCTTATCCTAATGAAACACTGACAAGAATTAAGGTTCTCTAGATTATGTATTACTCTATTTTTCTTAATTTTTTAGGTGTTGTTATTGCAATCGTGAGAGAGAGCTAATGTATATTCAATGCATCTGGAAATAATTTACATATATTATTTAAACTTAGAATCAAAAGCTAAGTGGTGAGAATCAGATAATTTTTAAGGATTTTAAAATTTGTGCTCTTTCTTCAAATCTCTAACCATACCATTTTTAATATACTTATCGAGAAATTCACATCATTGCTTTGTGCAATTGGTATACTTGAAGGACTTAAAATATAGTCAAGCTATCATTGACAATCGATCCATGAGCTATATCTAACCTAGGAAAATAAATTTGCATTTGTATTGCCAAAGAGCATTGACTAAATGAATTTATATGTAGCTTTGTAGATTTTAAAATTGAGTTTGAATTTTATAAAGTTGAATATGGTTTTATCCTCATTCCTCAATGAAGGGATCAAAATAACATAAGAATAAAATACTATTGAGATTTTATGGTTCTTTAAATAATGCAAGATACATATTTTATTGATTTACTAATAAATAGTTGTAGACTTGTAGGAATTTGTATTAAATTTTGGAATTATTTTTATTATTTAATATAATAGTATTATTTTTAATATGACATTTTCTAGTTGAGAGTATAAGATTGAGAGGGATTGATTTGTCAATATCATATGATGACTTCATTTCTTATAGTGTTGAGACTTTGTATTCAACCAAATTTGATATATTTTAAGACTTATTCATAATCATTTAACTTTGTAGATAGACCAACAACCTATAAACTAAATTATAGATTTGAGTTGAAAACAACCTAAGAATATAACAGTATTCACAAATAATAATTAGAAATAGATCAATCTAAAACAATAATAAGAAAATACAACAATTCATAATTAAATAATTAGATACAATAATTACGATTCATAAACAAACAAAAAATTCACAAAACAATAATTAAGAACATATCCACAATAACATAAAATCAGATTATACATATTGCAAAACATATTAAATTATAAACAACCCAAAAAAAAAAGTCCATAAAGATATCAATCAATTGATAAAGGAACATGTACAAACAATAACTATAATTTATAAGCAACCAAAGAATATAACCTAAAAGAAAAACATAATAGAAACAAATAAATGCATGATTCCAATTCAAAATATAGTCAAAGGAAATACATTGCCTCATAGATGGGAAGTGAGTGAGTCAAAGCATATGATATTCGTTAAAATTTAATGAGTATTTGGAGGAAACGCCAAGTTATAATGATTGTGTGCCTCACATGAAAGGTGGAAAAGTGATTATCAAAACACCATGGTGGTGGTAATGATTTTCAACCTAAATTTTCTTTCTTACTTTTTTGTATTAAATTATTTTGTATTCCTTATTAACAGAACTCACACTTATTGTTCACGAGTTTCATGAATTTTCAATTTCAGTGGACAACCGTTATCATGTTCATATGTTTGCTCAAAATCAATAACATTATAAACTTAGTCAACATGTTATGAGTAAGTGCTTGATAACAGCCTTGACATTAGGCAAAGTTTAATTTTTGATCAATTATGGTGTGGATATAAAAACAATAGTGATGCTTGATATGACCTGTCTACTACAAGCCATCATGTTTTGGTATGATATGAACTTATCATTAGTTGTCAAGATTGCATTTGGATTTGATATGTAGCTCAAGTTCTTTTGATTTGATTTGTACATGAGAAATTAAGTCATAAATGGAGGTAACATAAAATTGTATATTTTCTTTATATGAATGATTTAGATATATTAATATAGTATATTTTATAATATTTTGGACATATTGTGAAAAGTAAAATAGTGATGTATATTTACATTTGTATTCTTTGTGAATTTCATTTATTATGTGTAATTAGAAGTGATATATTTTTTTCTATATGTTTATGATTTTGGTTTGGTATATAATGTAGAATAGATGAGGAATCTATATTCTGATCTAAATTCTTCATACATTCTATCTAGTTTATCTAAATAGAAGTGAAATATTTGTCAAAAGTCTTTTGTATGTATAATATATTTTCAGTTTGTATATAAATATTTTTATTACATATTATATGTTCTAGTTGTATTATTAGTTGATCTAGTAGACCATAGACTAGCACAACCTAACAATCGGATAATTAGTATCAAAGCTCAAGTTTTTTTTATGCTAGTGCAAACACATGCTGATGCAGGAGCATCTCGGGTCCTTGGCAATTCGATGTCACCAAAAACATTTTGGATTTTGTCTATGTTGCTCGGTTCTTCTTTGACTGAGTTGGTCGGTTTCCTTTGGTTACCGAGTGTGGTTGGTTATCTCCTGGACGGTCGGTTGTTTCACTGGCACTCGACGTTGCTTGTCTGCTGCTCGGTTATCCTTGTTCACCGACGGGTTCAGTTTTAGTTTATGTTGTGGCCGACTTGTGCATTTATGTTGGGTCCTGGATTTAATGTTGAAATCCATCATTGGGAAGCGTGTGGTCCTAGATCTGACTGTTCCTTTTGTTGTTTGTGGATCTGAAGGCCGACTCAGTTTGGTAGACTCTTGTATAAATGTAGTTGTTTGGTTGTAGTTTAGGAGGCAGTTTTAGTAGAAGATAGAAGATAGTAAGATTAGAGATTGTTGGCAGATCCTCGCATGTTTGAGGACTTTTGTAATTCATTGTAATATCTGGCCCTAACCGGGAAGGCCTTATAGCCCGACATGTATCATTCTAATTGATGAAATATATGGTTGATCTTGCATTCTCTCTCTCACTGTTGTTGTTTATTGCTTTCGCATGTGTTGAGCAGGATTGGATCATTAGGATGTGCCATTGTTTCGCCCCTATTGGCCCCTGCCTTGCGTCAGGTGGTATTAGAGCGAGGGGAGATCTTGATCTAGGTCTATGGATCTAGGTTTGGAGGTTCCTCTTGAAGCCCTAGTTGATTTTTGTGGGGTAGCAGATTGCAATCTAACCCGCAATTGCAGAGGGTTGTCAAGATAGTTCGTGGGAGGCGAGATTGATGAAGGGTACTCCCCTTAATACAACAAACACATAACAAAAATAGAGAAACAACAACAATATGCAAGAACAGAAAATGGGCTTCTTAGTATCTCTACAAATGTGGAATTACAAACTTTCAGAATTACAATATGCAAAGCCACATGGGCATTCCCTTACAATATTCTGTAGGACAAGCCTCGAATCAATACCCAGATCTACTACCCAGAACTGTCCCAAACTGCCTAAGACAACACTACAACCTTCCTTATATAGGCAATTTTTCTACCGCCTGGGAAGGTTCCAAAATTTTAGCCAACAAGGTCGACCAAACTTAGAATTATTTTATTTTACAATTTATTACATCAAAGTCGGCTCAAAATAACTTTTGAAACCCAAACAAAAAATTTGAAGGAAAATCATTTTCCGCCATTTCAGGTGACCCAACTTTCGAAGACCATAAGTCGTCGCCAGTTGACCCGATTGACTATTATAACCCCATTCCAGAAAGGCCATGAAGTGCTCTACAGGCTTGACTAGCGCAAGTGCCTGTCACCCAAATTTTTGACCTCATTTGGGGCCTCTAAAGCCTTCGAAACTGAGTTCAAAGTTTCTGTACCCTATTGCTAATACCGAAAATCTTCAATATCTACAAAGCTAGACTTGATCTGTCAATGAAACTTTACTGGCAGGCTGATATGACTAAAATGAACCTCTAGGGAAGAAATCAAAACATTCCAAGATCGGATGACCACCTTACTAAAAATAGCAAGTTTTCATAAATAGCAGCTCTGCACAAGATAGCCCTTATTGAATACAAAACCAGAAATATTTTTGTTTGATGCAAGATTGCTCTTACACCTAGGATGCTCCTGCATCAAACACCCGAGGTAATTTGAGAAGTGACCCTATCACGACTCAGGTGTGCAGAGGAAAACCAAGATGATTAATCTCCTCCTTCGTTAGCCATGATGAATCTTCAACGGGTCATCCTTTCCATTTGACCAAGTACTCTTCATATGTCCTGTTCCTTGTGATTCTGCCAACACAACTATCCAGTATGTCTTCAATCTCCTTGATATCTAAACTGGTTGCTAGAATACTCCACTGTGTTGCTGTAACCTCATCTTCAACACCTCCTTCATGATACTCTGTCAGATCTGAAACGTTAAATACTAGTGAAATATTCAGCTCAATAGGCAACTTGATTTCATATGCATTTCCTGAATCATGCTTCTTCAGTATCTTACATGGCTCAAACTTCTTCATTTTCAACTTGTTATATGTACCAACCATAAATCCCTCCTTCCACAAATGAACCACGACTTCATCTCCAACCTAAAATTCCTTATGCCTCCTTTTCTCATTAGCCTTAGCCTTATACTATGCATTCATTTTGGAAATGTGCTTCCTCACCTCCTCATGGATGTTCTTCAAATGTTTTGCAAAATCCTCAGCTTCAGCACTACTTATTTCTCCTTTATCTATTTTTCTCAACTCAAATGAATTTCTGGGACTACTTCCATATACAATTTGTGGATGATGTGATGAACTAAACTTCAAATTTGTCTTCAACTCTTCACTTTCTGCTAGTGTCATTCTATGTGCTACCTTATTTGGCAAAATGGCTCCTAGAATCAAGTCCATCTGATCACTGATCTTTCTTACTGGTGGTAATCCATCAGGCACATTATCAGATACAATATCTTAAAACTCATTCAATAATTCTACAACTTCTACAGGTACATCTTCTACTTCCTCTTTCCCAGCCTTTGGAATTAAGGTAAAACACATATGCTCATGCCGCATACCATCTGAGAAATTTTTTCTATTAACAAAAGTTATTCTTGCATTACCACATACCTTTTGTTCTGTTTCCTTCAATGGCTTTAGCTTATGTCGCACTCCATCCTTTGTTAGGGAATAGGTATTCACACGACCATCATGTACAGCACATCTGTCAAACTACCAAGGTCTAACCAACAACATATGACATGCATCCATAGATATGATATCACATAGTACCTCATCATGGTACGCACCAATCTTGAACTTTACTAGGCACTGTTCATTGACCATGACCTTGTGGTCATCCTGCACCTAGGCAACCCGATATGGATGTGGATGTTTCTGCCTTTTGAGTTTCAACTTTGTCACTATCTCCTCTGACACCAAATTATCAGTACTACCACTATCAATAATCACATCACAACACTTACCCTCACACTTGCACCTAGTGTGAAACATGCTCCTCTTTTGCTCAGGTTCATTTTCACCACTCAGCAGGACTCTTCTGTTGATCAAGATTTCTCCTCTTTCAACATCTTCAGAATTTGGTGATCTGACATCTTCATCAACATGTGCAACTCTGGCCTGGCCTTCATTCCTCCTATCCATCCTTCCTTGGCATTGAGGACATTCAAATGCCCTATGACCTTCTTCTCCATAGTGAAAACATGTTCCACGGAAGCCTCCTCTTCCAGATCCTTCTCCTCTTCCTCTTCCTCTCTGATCTCTATTATTCTCATCATGGAAATGATTGAAATTATCTCCTATCTGATTCTGACTGTTACTGGCCTCATCCTGCTTTTTCAAATCTTCATTTCAATCTCCATATGACCGTCCACCAGATCTTCCATCACGACCTCTTCCGCTTTGTCTGCTCTCAAACTTCTTGTTCAACTTTTCCTCTACTTTTAGGGCAAACTGGTATGCCTCTTCAATACTGTTCATTCAAACCAGATTCAGCTCCTCCTGAATACTTGGCATCAACCCATTAAGGTAATGGGCAACTTTCTCCTTATCTACTTCTACATGGCCTATTCTGATGAGGATTCGATAGAACTCCTCTGTATACTCCTGAACAGATCATCCCGCTTGCTTCAAACTTTGCATTTTCTTCAGTAGGTCAAGCTCATAATCAACAGGGATGAACTATCACTTCAATTTATCCACCATCCACTCTCATCTTGTGATTTTATCCCTTCCTCTTCGATTTCTCTCCGATTGAATCGCTTGCCACCAGATCTTCGCATGACCCTTCATTCTAGCCTTCTCAAACTTGACCTGATCAGGATCCTGAATATCTTCATACTCAAAATATTCTTCACATTCATTGATCCAGTCAATCAATTCCTTTGGGTTAAGATTTCTTGAAAATGCAGGAACCTCAATCTTTGGTCTTTTTTCGATCTTGGAAATGGCCCGAAAAAGTCTTTCTTCCTCCTGGTTCACAACTTCGACTTCTCCTTATTGATCGTCTTCTTCGGCTTCATCCTCGCTTTCGTCTCTAACATTAAGATTTATTCCTCTACGAATCTACTCTTGCAATGCTCGCACTTGTCTCTAGAGCGCTCTAACCTCAGGTGTTACAACACCATCTCTTCTGCCACGTTCCCTTTGTGGAGGCATTTTTGCAATGTGCACTGAAACCCTAACCATGGTCCTGGTGCAAACTACCTCACAGTCGGCGATCTGTTTACACAGAAATCCTAACCCATGGTCCTGGTGCAAACTGCCTCACAATCGGTGATCTGTTTACACACTTAGGAACTCCTTCTCTGATACCACTTGATGAAGGGTACTCCCCTTAATACCACAAACACATAACATAAATAGAGAAACAACAACAATATGCAAGAATAGAAAATGGGCTTCTTATTATCTCCACAAATGTGGAATTACAAACTTTCAGAATTACAATATGCAAAGCCACATGGGCATTCCCTTACAATATTTTGTAGGACAAGCCTCGAATCAATACCCAGATCTACTACCTAGAATTGTCTTGAACTACCTAAGACAACACTACAGCCTTCCTTATATAGGCAATTTTTCCACTACTTGGGAAGGTTCCAGAATTTTAGCCAACAAGGCTGACCAAACTTAGAATTATTTTATTTTACAATTTATTACATCAAAGTCGGCTCAAAATAACTTTTGAAACCCAAACAAAAATTTTGAAGGAAAATCATTTTTCGCTATTTCAGGTGACCCAACTTCCGAAGACCATAAGTCATCGCCAGTTGACCCGATTGACTATTATGACCCCATTTCGAAAAGGCCATGAAGCGCTCTACAGGCCTACCTAATGCAAATGTCTGTCACCCAAATTTTTGACCTCATTTGGGGCCTCTAAAGCCTTCAAAACTGAGTTCAAAATTTTTGTACCCTGTTGCCAATACTGAAAATCTTCAATATCTACAAATGTTAAAATAATAACAAAATATAGAGAGAAATTGGAACTTGTTTAATCAATGAGCTTAGGAATAAGAAGATTTACCATGAATTAATGCAAAAATGAGGAGCATTCACCAAAACCAAGAAATAAAGGAGACAAAATTTTGAAGGGGGAAAAGCATAAAAAAACTCCCGTGATATTAATGAAAGTGGCAACAAATGCTTAAGAATGAGAGAGAGAGAGAGAGGGAGAGCAAAGCTCATACAAAATAATCAAAAAGAAGAAGAAGCACATAAGATGAGACAAGGAGAGCCATCTCTTAATAGAGATGTGAGAAAGGAGTTACAGTGTAACTCCCATTTCTGTGTATGCCACATTTCACTAGTGTGTGAGACAAGTGTAGGATTCCTCATAAGGAGGAATATCTATTTTCCTTAATAAAAAAAATTACAAATAAGACATGTCCTCCCACTTGGACTAAAGGATGAATACAATAGGATACCTTGGTTTATCCTTACATATTTACCAAAGAAATATTAAATTCTAACATCCCACTTTAATCTTTACTTGGGGGTTTACAATCAAAGGGTTTTAAACCCAAATTTGTACAATGAATCTAGAATTTTTCTCTAGAAAGAGGTTTTGTCAAGATATTTGCAACTTGATCTTCTCCTCTGCAAAAGATGAGGGACACTTGTCTGTCTTGAATGTGTTCTTTGATAAAGTGATGATGGAGAGCAATGTGCTTAGATCTTGCATGGTAAACTGGATTCTTTGCTAAGGCAATTGCACTTTGATTATCACAATACAATGGTGTAGGTTCTTGTTGAGTAGACCCAAATCTTCAAGTATTTTTCTAAGCCATAGAGCTTCTTTAGAGGCAGTAGTACATCCTTTATATTCAGCCTCAGTAGAACATAATGAAACTGATTGTTGCTTTTTACTTTTCCAAGAAATTGCACATGAACCAAGGAAAAAACAATAACCACTAGTGGATCTCCCATCATTGGGGTCACCTCCTAGATCTGAATCAGAATAACCTTTAAGAGTAAAATCAGCATTAGCATCATAAAATAAAGCATAATTTAGAGTACCTTTAATATACCTTATGATTCTTTTAGCAACTTTTAAGTGAGATTGTTGAGGTTTAGACATGTATCTAGAAACTAAGCCTACACTATAAGATAAATCAGGTCTAGTGAGGGTTAGATAAATTAAACTACCGACAAGTTCTCTATAAGAAGTAGCATCTATGAAGGGAGATTGCATATCTATCATTAACTTAGTTCCTAATTCACAAGGAATAGAGACATCATTAGCATTAGTCATATCAAATCTTTGTAAGAGATCTTGAGCATACTTAGATTGAGAAACAAATATACCATTAGAAGTTTGCCAAATTTGCATGCCTAAGAAGTAGTGCAAGATGCCTAAATCTATCATTTGAAAGTTTTGATTGAGTTGCAATTTAATTTTAGAAAGTAAAGGAGTAGAGCTAGAGGTAATGATTAAATCATCAACATATAAGATAATAATAATAATGTCATTTTTAGTATGCTTAATATACAAGTTTGGATCATTTTTACTTCTATCAAAACCTTGAGAAATGAAAAAAGAATTAATTTTAGAGTACCATTCTCTAGGAGATTGTTTTAAACCATAAATAGACTTCTTGAGTTTACAAACTAAATGTTCATTACCTTGTTGAATAAAACCAGGAGGTTGAGACATGTATATTTCTTCATGCAAATCACCATTCAAAAAAGCACTTTTAACATCCATTTGGTGAATAGGCCAATTCATTTTAGCAGCTAAAGCAAGAACAACTTTAATGGTAGGCATTTTAGCAATAGGAGCAAAGGTTTCATTATAGTCTATTCCTTCAATTTGAGAAAAACCACGTGCAACTAGTCTAGCCTTAAATTTACTAATTTCATTATTGGAGTTTAACTTAGTTTTATATAACCATTTACAAGAAAGTAGATTTTTACCATAAGGTAAAGTAACTAAATCCTAATTATTAATTAGAAATTAAAGAGTCATATTCTTCTTGAATAGCAGTTTTCCAATGAGGTTGATTTTTAGCTTGATCAAAGGTTTGAGGATCATTAGATTTAGAGAGAGAAATCATAAGAGCATAATTGCAGTAGTTTATCCTTTTAGGTCTAAGTCCACCCATTCTAGCAATGTAATCATCACCTTCATTAAGTAAATATTTAAACCATTTAGGATTTCTCCTAGAATTAACATAAATATTACTAGGAGGAGTAAACATATTATTACCATCATCATCATCATCAATGCTACTACTAGAAGGAACAAAATCATTAGGAGTATCATTACTATCTATTTGTTCATGATTATCTTGTTTATTAGTATTATCAGTAGTGTTAGGAGTAGAAACAGAAGGAAAAGAAACTTTAGGAGTAGGAATTGGAGGAGTAGGGTTGAGAGATGGAGGTTGGTCCTCCACAAGAACTATGTTGCTATGACTAAAATCGGAATCTAAAATTTGAGAACAGTCATGGACACCATTTTCAGCAATGCAAATATCTCTAGCTATGTAAACTTTATTAGTAAGAGGATCATAAAATCTATAACCTTTAGTGTTCTCAGAATAACCAACAAATATATGAGGTGAGGATTTAGGATCTAACTTTTTCCTTTTCTGTTTAGGTGTGTGAACATAAGCAGTGGAGCCAAAAATTTGTAAATGAGACAAATTGGGTTTTCTGCCTGACCAAACTTTTTCAGGAGTTTTATTTGGTAGGGCCTTAGTAGGAGTTCTATTAAGAATATAGGTGGCACATGCCATGGCTTCAGTCCAAAATTTATAATCCATATTTCTATCATGTAAAAAACATCTAGCCATTTCTACTATTGTTCTATGCTTCCATTCTGCCACACCATTCTATTCTGGTGTATAAGGAACGGTAAGCTCATGTTTGATACCAAAAGATCTTAAATAAGAATGGAAAGCATGATTAACATATTCAGTACCATTATCAGTACTAAGAATCTAAATTTTACAACCACTATGTCTTTCTACAAAAATATGAAATTCAACAAAAGTATCAAGGACTTGATCTTTACTATGTAGGAAATAAATCCAAGTTCTACGAGAATAATCATCAACAAAAGTTAAAGCATATTTAGAACTTGAAATAGAAGTATTTTCCATAGGACCTAAAAGATCACTATGAATTAGAACTAACTTATTATTAGCTCTCCAAGATGATGTATGGGGAAAAGATTCTCTATGCATTTTACCACTCATACATCCATTGCAATCAAACTTAGAAGTAGTAAACTTAGGTAGCCCCTCTACCATATTTTATTTTTGAATTAATGAGATGTAATAATAATTTAAATGTCCTAGCCTTTCATTCCAAATGTGAAAATCAACTGTAGTGAGTAAGGAATATTAGGAGAAACAAATTGATAAAATTTAAAGAGATTATCATCATCTAATTTAGCATCAGCAACTATTTGATCAGTGTTAGGATCAATGATATGACAATTATTTTTATGAAACTCAACCTTATAATCTTGACATAATTGAGGAATAGAAATAAGGTTAGCTTTCAAATCAGGAACATAAAGCACATCATGTAATTTAGCATTTGGAATAGAAACATTACCAGTTCCTTCAACTTGACAACAATGATTATTAGCTAAAGAAACAAGAATATTCACAGAATCAGGTCGTAAAGAATCAAAGACTTCCTTATGAGATGTAACATGTTGAGATGAACCACTATCAATAATCCATTCAAGTGGTTTAGAATCATTAAAACAGATAGTAAAAGTAGAACGAGATTGATTTCCATTAGGTTTTCCATTTGAGTAATTTTGAGAATTACGTTGATGATCTTTTTGTTTCTTAAAATAGTTATGAATTAAGTGACCATATTTACCGCAATAGGTGCAATGAGGCCTATTTAACTGATTATTACTATGATAGTTATTGGAAGGCCTAGAATTGTAATGATCATTAAATTGTTGGCCTGAGTTATTATTTGAATTATTAGTATTGTTAGATCTTTGATAATTTTGGTTATTTTGATTAGTATTAGAAGATCTATTATTATTATGAGATTGAGAGACATATGCATGTTCGTGAGATTTAAGTATGCCAAATTGAATTAATTTAGCTTCCTCTTGATGCAACATATTTTGAAAAATAACATAAGTTAGTTGAGATGCTAAAGAAGGAATAGCTAATTGAGAATAAATATTAGTGATAAACTGTTGGAACTATCTAGGCAAATATTTATGAATAATTATATGGATTATCCTTAAATCAGAAGGAGGAATTTGTAAACTAGTTAGTAAAACTTTAATAGAATCAAACTTAAGAAATAAATCATCAACAGAGTTCAAATCGGTATACCTGAGGTCTTCAAGTTGGTCTTGAAGTTGGATTTTTTGAGTCTCATCTGCACCGTCATAGGTATTTTTCAGGATGTCCCAAGCCTGATGGGCTTCTGTACAAGTAGAAATTAAGACATACAATTCAGGACTTAAGGAGATCCCGATTAAACCAAGTGCTTCCTCATTTTTAGTCTACCAAGTAGTTTGGTCAGCTTGAGGAGCAGAGGTTACTGGTTTAGAACTGGCATTAGTAGCAATATCTAAAATATGATGGAATCTAAAGATGAAGGTCATGTGTGCTTTCCATGCATGATAGTTTGTACTAGTTAACTTTATTTCTAGCATCAAGGTAGTCATGGTTAAAAAATGAAGTTCTAAACAGAGAAAAAATTAACAAAATTCAAAAATTTAAGACAGACAATATACACTTGCATGCAATAGCAGAAAGCTATAAGAGCTTATGCTAATGAGGCATGCAAGGTGAAGTAACAACTAGAGGGAAAAAATTAAAACTAAAAGTACTAAAAAAACTAACAAATCTTGGTTAAGCTGTTATTGATTAACAGATAACACAAGAATCTTTTGCATGCAAAAGAAAGAAAACAAAAAACCTTAACAACACAACCCTGCAAAACAGACGAGTTAAATAATAGAAATCAGAAAACTAACTTGCATGAACAGAGATGAACTTGCAAAAAATGTTTAGATAAATCAAAGCCAATAAAATACAGATTAAAAAACCACATGCATATGAAGGGTCGTTGAAGATTGCAACAAATTCCTACAAACTTAAATTTACCCAAACCAAACTAAAAAACAATAATCTTTGTTGGAAATATTTAGGAATTAACTGAGTTACTGAGAGGGGAGGGGTGAATCAGTAACTCCAAATTTTCTTTCAATTACAGATGTATTAACATGTAATTTACTTTAACCTTTGCATACAGAAAGCATGAAACTTAAGAGCATTCACAATAATGACACATAGATTTGGTTACCCAGAAACTTTTCAAAAAGAAAGTAAAACTGGGGTGGGGATGAAACCCACAAAGCTTTAATACTGCAGAATAAAGTTGGCTGGTTAAGGCTTACAATTTGATCACTTCTGATGATCTGCCCTATTAGGAGCAATAAGGATTGCTAAATCCACCCTGTTAAAGGATTTACAAAACATACAATGAAGTATGCACTCGGTAAAGAGATTTTACAAAAGACTGTTAAGTCTACCCGGTTAAAGGATTTAGTACTGATTCACCTGTTAGGATGAAACAGTAGATCTCTTGCTTTGCAACTGGATTGCTGATTGAGATTCGCTGATGTACTGATCACCTTCTGTGATGAATTTGTCTTTGCTGTTCCTTATACTGCTGAAGCCCTTTGTAATTCGCTGATCTCTGCCTTTCTTTCTTTTTCACATATATGCTTCTTACATTTTTTTAGACATTTTTACAACATTGTTTATATACAAGTCTTAAACAATTAATTACAATTACAATTACAAAGTCGGCTTGACAAATAAACATAAGTGCTACTAAGTCGGCCCAAGTATGGTTACACGGTTCCTGCAAACTAACTCAGTGACTTTCTGATACTCGGCGTCCACTGCATTACTCGGCATCGTCATGCACTCGGTAGAAGTGAAGGCACGGTTCATACTGATCACTCGGTAGGTTTTGAACTCGGTAAATACTGGTGACTCGGTAGACATGATGTTACTCGATTTACACTGTCCTGTTCGGTTTGTACTAACTTGCTCGGTTTGCATTGTCTTGCTCGGTTTGCACTGTTGCTCGGTTTGCACTGTCTGCTCGGTTTGCACTGTCTGCTCGGTTTGCACTGTCTGCTCAGTTTGCACTGTCTGCTCAGTTTGCACTGTCCGCTCGATTTGCACTGTCTGCTCGGTTTGCACTGTCCGCTCGGTTTGCACCCAGAATGCAAATAAGTGTTGTCACTAGTGGCAATTCTGCTTAATGCCAACAATCTCCCCCTTTGGCATTAGTGACAAAAACACTTATTGGCCAAAACTTATATACATGAATCATGCTGAGTTTTATTTTGATTTTTCAAAAATTGTCTTTGTTATAGAGCTTTATACATTGTCTCCCCCTTTCAATGTGCTAACTGTTTCTATACAAATCTTCTTCTAGACATATATCTCCCTCTATACATATCTCCCCCTTTTTGACGATAATGCCAAAGGTGTATATACATGTTATTTACAGAGAGAATCCAAAATTTGATAGAAAATCAGAATGTACCTTCATTATTAGTGCCAGGGTTCTATCCCAACTTTCTTGCAGAATCTTACATGTTTGTATTGCAATTTGGACTTATGCAGAGAGTTCAATCATGTGATCTGCTATAGAGAACTGATTGTCATGAATCAATGTTTTGGAATGTTCAATGTGCTTATACATTGTATTCATGATGGGAAGGATCATGTGTTGGATGTCTAGCAGTGTGGACCGGATCCTTGTGTCTTCTTTCAGTAGATCAGACTGCATGTTTGATAGGTGTGAGATTTTCATGTGCTGAGCAGAGCTTGAACTTGGTTCAAGTTGCAGCTTCTGTATGCTAATCTTCATATCCTCATCCATTTTATTCATTTTATCCTTAACATCCTTTGTGAACTCGGCAATATTGCACAATCTGGCCAAAAGAGAGGTAGCATTCGAATAGATAGATTCAATGTTTGACAAAACTGAAGACAATTCTACTTGGTTAATAGCTATGTGCTGAGCAATGTGCTCAAGCACTTTATTGTTGAATCTCTTCTCAGCTCTTTCAACTAACTTTTCTGTCCCAGATGAATCCTCATTGTATTTATTAACTGCTTCTGCTAATTGTAGCAAAACATGTTGGGAGGAGTCTACTTTAATACCTAATGCATCAGACAAAATGTCCTTAGCATCCTTGATGATTTGATATTCCTTGTCTCTCTCCTCTTTAAGCTTCTTTTGTTTTTCTTTCCTTTGGAGGATCTCACCTATATTTTGCATTTGGTCCGCTGATAGATTTGCAAAATCCAATGTTGGAATCTCTATCTCTTCATCTAGGTCTATATCCTCTACTACATTCTTACCCAAAAATTTTATACTCAGTAGAGCCTTAGGCTTATCTGTACTTAATGCCTTGGTAGTAGTGATAGTAGATATAGTAGGGCTGGCTATAGAGACTGGTATACTTTCTACTGGAGAATTTAAAATATTTACACTTGAAGATTCAAAAACTGGAAAACTTGATGATGCGGGAGACTGCAACTTGGTAGAAGAAATGGTAGTTGCTTCTGTTGTTGCTAAAGATGATTGGACAAATGTTGAAGTTGTCACAACCATGCTTGAAGGTGTCTCCGGGCTGGATGTAGAAACTTTTACTGGAGAGGTAGGAAGGGATGCAATGACTTCTGCTGCTATCCTCACAGTATCATCTACCTCAGTGTCTTCTTCTTGTTCATCACTGTCATCTTCAATATCTTTTATTATTACTATTTCAATACTCGGTTGGTGAAGGTGGTATATGTTCTTCCATGTGGCATTTGCAGCCTTCACAACCGATTCAATATTGTTGATCAGAATCAAACAAGTATTGAACTTTAATGTCATCTTACTTTCATTTTCTTTTAATGCCTTCTTTACTTCATCATTTTTCAAGCTCGGCATTAACTGTCTCAGGGTTTGATCAAATATGTCTATCACAGTTTGCTTTGCATTGCTCCATCTCATTTTTATTGGATTTAATAAGACAGCTGGAACCTGTGGGGCTATGTCATCAGGAGAGTATTTCCACTGTCCCATCTTTTCAATAACAGCATCTTCTATTTCCTTCTGTTCTATTTCCGATCTGGTTTCATATTTAAAAGATTTTATGTTACTTACTCCAGATCCTGATCCGTCTCTAAAGAGTTTGATCTTTTCTTGAAAGTTTAGAGGAGGCCTTTTGAATACTATGTCTTTATCTACCTTGTCTGCCTTGTCTGCCTTGCCTCTTGCATTTCTCCTTGTAAATACAGCAGTGGGAGGCTTAGGTGCCTTAGTGATGAATACCTTTCCTTTCTTCTTTGCAGGTTCTAGTTCCTCTGTTTTCTCATCCTTTTCCTCTTCTTCTTCATCTTTTTCTTCTTTGTCCTCGGTTATCATTTGCATTTTGGCTATCCTCTTCTTTCCTTTGTTTACCACCTGTGGAAGCTTTATGCTTAGTTCAATTCTCACCTTAGCTTCATCATATGTTCCAAAATATGGAGCTTTGGGATTGACAGGCTGATTAAGAAGAGCTTCAATGATATTCTTGGTTTCATCAATATTTACCTCATAAGGAAGAGGTTTTACATATACAGTCCTCGATTTAGCTGCTTGAATATATACATTATCACAATCCACCATAAAACAAATGTCATCTTTGTAATCTTCCACCAACTTCTGTGGAATCCGGAATCTGTCATTCATTTTCTCTTTGAAAGACTCAAAATAATTATCCATGATGCTTTCAAAATTTTCACCCATTTCAGAGATGTATTCATTTATTTCATAAAGTGCTGGCACATCTTTTCTCCATACAACTTTTCCTTTAGAAGGGAAGAATTTCTGAACATAGAAGAATAAACAGACCAATAAGGATCCAAACTTACATGGATTGTTTTTGGAAGTTTGAATGCTTTCCATGTTTTTGTTAAACTGCTTTAACAATAAGTCTGCTAGGTCAAATGTTAAGTTATTCTTGACCACTTTGTATGCTAGGTCGATAGCTTCACAGGAGACACTATTCTGTCAACTAGAACTATAAATCTTATGGGCAATAATGTGTGTACCAAACTTTAGTTCAGCATCGGTAATGCTGCTAACTTTCATGCCTCTACCGTCCCATTCAGCTAGGGTTTTCTTCTCTAGTTCCGTCCGACCTAGGGTTTTGGTAGTTTTTGCTTTGTTTAACATGGGAAGACCGGTGATTTGATGAATCATCTTCTTTGTGATCTCTATGGGTTGCTCAAGCCAAATCTTGCCATCATGTACATGGCTGAGAATGTATCTAACCCATTTATCTCAAAAGTTTCGAGGTAGATGTGCAATGTGAACTAAACCTTTATCTTCCAGATGTTTGTGCTCAGTTTTCAGAATACCATCCACACATAGTTCTTCATGCACAGTATCTAATTCTAGGTTCCCCATTTCATGAATTGAACAGTTGAAATGATTGCGGATATCGTTAATAAGTAGTACCTTAGGAGGAATCTGAGATTGAGCTCCGTTCGGATCTAGGGCTGCTGCAATTGCGGGCACGATCTTGAAATCTGGTGCTTTCCATTCCCCTTGGACTAACATATCAGATCCTTTCTTCACTGAGGTGTTGGATGATGCCATGGTAGCTCACAGAAAATTCCTTTCGCAAAAGTATTGAATCGCTGGGTTGCTCTTGAAATTTTCTGCTCTCAAAGTGCTAAAGGTTCGCGGTGAAGAATGAGTTTGATTACTTGCTTTTTGTTTACAACTCTGTCATTAATGCTCAGTACAAATTAGGGTATGAATTCTGACAGACTGTCACCCACTAAGAATTAATTGCTCAGTAAAGACTTCACAACTCGGTGAACTCGAGAATTCATATTGCTCTGACCTCACTCGGTAAAGATGGGTACCGACCTTGCTCGGTGAAGACTGATACCGACCTCCCTGTGATCTTACTGCATCTTGTATGCTGATTTAGATCTTTCTTTTAATTCGGTTCTGGAACTGCTTGAGATTGGTCTATGAGAATACAGTTCCAGTGCTTTCTTGGAAATTTAGTTTGAGTCGGTAGAGCCATCCATTCCATTACTTGGACTGGATTGCTCGGTAGATTTAGGAATCCATTTTTGTCTCACCTGTTTCCTGACCTTAGTTGCTTCATTCTTCTTTCCATCTTCAACTTCACTAGCATTCATGCAGTTTCTGGCTATGTGACCGAGTTTAGTGCATTTGAAACATCTTACGGTAGTATCTCTTTTCCTTAGATGATGTTTTATGCAATTCATGCCAATGTGTCCATATTCTCCACAGTAATGACATCTACACCAGGTGTTGTAGTCCCATCCAAAAATTGCTTTCATAATTTGTTCTGCTGGATTAAATGTCTTGGATCTGCACTCGGATGCCTTGTGACCTTGTTTGTTGCACTTGTGACAATTACCTCTGAATCTTGGTTTTTCCCTGCATTCATTTGCTTTGTGACCAGGTTGATTGCAGCTGTAACATTTTCCATTGAATTCTGCTTTTTCATTGTTCCAACATTTATTTGAAGTATGTCCTATTTTACCACAATGATTACAAGTAGGTTTTTGATTTCTTTGAGTACCTTGCTTAGAGGATTTGCCTTCTCCTTTGTATCCAAGTCCTGCTTTTCCTTTTTGCCTATGAAGATTTCGCTCATACAGCTGATTCAAGTCTTCTTGACTTTTCAGCATTCCTTCATTGATTTGTTTTTCAGCGTTTAGGTCATCCACCAATCTTATATTGATTTCCTTTTCAGATCTTAGTTCTTCTCTTGTGCTTTCTATTTCTGATCTTAGATTCAGAATTTCCTCATTTGTATGAGAGATCTGATCAATTAGGTTTTCCAGCTGAAGGGTTTTATTTTGGACTTCAATGTTCCTTCCATCTAATTCATCTTTCAACTTGTTTCTTTGTTCCAAGATCTCACAGAATCTTGTAGAGTGTAGCTCTTGTTCTCTTTTTAATTTTCTCACTTCTTCCTGCAGAGACCCATTCTTTTCTAGGAGTTCTTTGACAGCATTGTTTTCTTCATCTGAGTTATTTAAGGGAAAAAGATCTTCAATCTTTTCTTCAATGTAATTCTGATCATTCATCTGATTTGCAAGTTCCTTCCTTCTTCTTAGGGATTGGGAAAGATGTTCTTTTGCTTCTTTGAGTTTAGCTATGGCCATTTCCAGATCTAGCTTTTCATTTTCAATTACCTTGTTCAGTTTGAATACCTCCATTGTCCTGGATCTTTGCTCAAGCTAGTTAAGCTTTGTCTTGAGAACCAATGCTGCTCTGATACCAATTGTTGGAAATATTCAGGAATTAACCGAGTTACTGAGAGGGGAGGGGTGAATCAGTAACTCCAAATTTTCTTTCAATTACAGATGTATTAACATGTAATTTACTTTAACTTTTGC
This sequence comes from Chamaecyparis obtusa, assembly GCA_027943335.1. Classification (NCBI taxonomy): domain Eukaryota; kingdom Viridiplantae; phylum Streptophyta; class Pinopsida; order Cupressales; family Cupressaceae; genus Chamaecyparis; species Chamaecyparis obtusa. The sequence continues at coordinate 560,366 of BSBK01001626.1, read as the reverse complement.
ATACAGAAAGCATGAAACTTAAGAGCATTCACAATAATGACACATAGATTTGGTTACCCAGAAACCTTTCAAAAAGAAAGTAAAACTGGGGTGGGGATGAAACCCACAAAGCTTTAATACTGCAGAATAAAGTTGGCCGGTTAAGGCTTACAATTTGATCACTTCTGATGATCTGCCCTATTAGGAGCAATAAGGATTGCTAAATCCACCCTGTTAAAGGATTTACAAAACATACAATGAAGTATGCACTCGGTAAAGAGATTTTACAAAAGACTGTTAAGTCTACCCGATTAAAGGATTTAGTACTGATTCACCTGTTAGGATGAAACAGTAGATCTCTTGCTTTGCAACTGGATTGCTGATTGAGATCCGCTGATGTACTGATCACCTTCTGTGATGAATTTGTCTTTGTTGTTCCTTATACTACTGAAGCCCTTTGTAATTCGCTTATCTCTGCCTTTCTTTCTTTTTCACATATATGCTTCTTACATTTTTTTAGACATTTTTACAACATTGTTTATATACAAGTCTTAAACAATTAATTACAATTACAATTACAAAGTCGGCTTGACAAATAAACATAAGTGCTACTAAGTCGGCCCAAGTATGGTTACACGGTTCCTACAAACTAACTCGGTGACTTTCTGATACTCGGCGTCCACTGCATTACTCGGCATCATCATGCACTCGGTAGAAGTGAAGGCATGGTTCATACTGATCACTCGGTAGGTTTTGAACTCGGTAAATACTGGTGACTCGGTAGACATGATGTTACTCGGTTTACACTGTCCTGTTTGGTTTGTACTAACTTGCTCGGTTTGCATTGTCTTGCTCGGTTTGCACTGTTTCTCGGTTTGCACTGTCTGCTCGGTTTGCACTATCTGCTCAGTTTGCACTGTCCGCTCAGTTTGCACTGTCTACTCGGTTTGCACTGTCCAAAACTCTATTAAACAAGAAAACCTATCCAAACTGAATAGGGACTATGCTAAACTTCTTGAATAAAGGATTGACAAGTCCAATAAAAGCCGAATATGAATAAGGTTGAAACAGATATGACGAGATTGATTCGATAAAAATGATTTAGTCTAACAACCTTATTTCTCTATAAAAGTAAATTAATATGATTCTAGCTTCATTTTAAAGACAAGAGAATTATGTTCAACAATACGAAAATAAGATTAGAACTTGCAAAAAATGTTAGCAAAGAAGATTGAATCTAACTAAAAAAAAATTGAATTCGGATGAAGTTCAATTTGTTGTGAGACCTATGCAGAGAGATACTAAGAGGAAGCTCCTCAAGATCATGCAAGACCAAAATGAAGGAATAAAATGGTTCCCTCCTACCCACGTTAGATAGAAATATGACAAAACGATAGAAGCATCGATAAAAGATTAATACCAATTATACAATGCTTAAAGATTTTCTCGGGGTACCATTTATCAGCAGAATACACTCAACAAAGAGGGTAATACAAGATTTTTTCAAATCAAAAAATGTCAAACTTCAGCTTTTCAACATAAAAAAATACTTATTAGACACAACCAATCATCATTCACTACATGTAAACCTCCTTGATCCTATTTCACACACACCCATTGACCAAGGACGCGTGGAAACATCTCATAATCCCTTGAAGAATGATAGTCAATCACTTTGGACCATGGGATCACAAAATCCATCGATTTCTTTATACATTTAATCAATGGGAAACGCTGAGGTGAAGTAACCATTGAGAAAATTTTCCTCACATATTAAAAGATCTATGTTCATTTTTAAAATGTGCAAAAATATCTGGGTTATATTAACTCAAAGCTTAACCAAGTTGGATGGAAGATTATAATATAAGGTATTAAACAATGACGTTGACCAATAGGAAAAGGATAGATGGTGGAACATTGTCATCCTTCTATCAAACTATGACATAAGGTGACATCATTCCAAGGTAACAAAACTTGACATGTATCTCCCGACTTGAAAAGGTAAAACAGTCCTACTTAAGTCATATAAAAAATCATCCAACCTAGGGAAGATGGGCAACATGGTTAGCAAATAAAAAGGGTCTCGACTTAAAATGGTAAGCCGCTAGGATTTCGAAGAAAAAACCCATCTTCGATGATTTCACATGTTGACATAACTAATGAAGATTAATGAAGTGAAGGAATTGGTTTATCATATGTGTAAGGAAAAGTGGTTTAGAGAATGATTTGATGATGAGACATGACAAGTATGATTGAGCAATGATCAATTATGGTATTGTCATTTATGTCAACTATTAAATTTATGAGCTGATGATGATCATGGAATACATCATGTGAATGGTAATATGTTGAGGTGTTTTTCTACAAAAGCTTTTGGAAATATTTTTGGATGCTACATGTAAAATATTAACTTGTTGTGATGACTAGTGAGACAGATTTAATGAAGTTGATCAAAGACAGTGAAATTAAGACAACAATTAATAGGAATAAGATGATTCTATCATTATGGTTGTGTTTAATTGTTTTGGTGATTAGTTTTCTAGAAGTTACCTGAAGCTAATAGATGCTAATCCTATAGCCGTGATTCATTTTGAGAAAAGATAAGAGATATTTCAAAGGATAAATAGTGATCTTTGAAAAATGTTAAGTTTCTAAGCGGCTAACGGTTTGATCGGTATGGGTAATTTAAATCGTTATTATAGTCAAATGTTATTGGTCAAAATTCATTGGAGAATGTCCATGGATAGATAGAAACAATTGTTTCATGGTTATATCATCGCGATGAGTGTGTAAAGATGATTCGAGCAAGCTAATTGGTCAAGAGGAAAAATACTTGATGAAATAATTTAATTTCTTGATTAAATCCAAAAATAAAAAAGGTGCGGTCAGTGAATTTTTTTTGAGCTACAAAGAATATAATCAAGAAAAGGAGGTTTCTATTTCATAGATCATTCATATCTGTTGTTTCCTGATAGCTACAATAGAGTACTAAAAATCCTCAAGTGAGGTAGATCCTGAAAAATCTTCATTTTATTATAAATCCTATATGGTGGCATTGTAATAAGTGTTCTAAGTCCTCTCACAAGGCTACCTCTCACAAGGTATAAGCTTGTTATGATATTTAGGTAAAGCATCTCACAAGGTTACATTTTTTCATGTATATGTAAATGCCTTTCACAGGGTAAATCCTTTCATAGGGCGTACTTTAGAAGCATGCAAATTTGTGGGTGTCATCCCTGCCATGGTTTTCCCCTAATTTGGGTTCCATGATACCAAAAATCTTGTGTCTTTTTGTTGTATGTTTTGTGGTTGCGCATTTACATTTGATTTCTGAGTTGTTGCTTTATTGGTTAAGTGAAAAGTGTTCAAATGTTGAAATCAATACATTATTGATTCACCCCCCCTCTCAGTAATCTCATCATAGTAAGGTTAAAAATTGGTATCAGAGCTTTGGTCCTTGAAGAAGAATTTTAACATATTGAGGCAAACCTATTGAAAAGATGATGAGAAAGGAAGGTCCTGAGTTCAACAAGGATAGTTACATAGTATGGTATGGAAGGATGAAGCTGTACCTAAAAGTAATGGGTGATCAATACTGGCATCACGTGACTACAAGATATATTCTTCCTAATGGAAACCTGTGTGTTGAACAGTTGAGGGAAAAACAAGATCACACTACAATTATGGAAACAATAAAAAGTACTTTATAATATGTAGAGTATATCAATGTGCAATATCTTGACACTTCTTATAATATGTGGGAGAAGCTAAAAAAAATCTATGCAGGACATTCACATGTGCAAAAAGATAAGGTAGACAACTTAAAGGGAAAATCTGATGACATGAGGATAACTGAAGGAGAGAACATTGAGAAATACAAACAAAGAATCAAGGATGTAGTGAATGAAATTAGAGGAGATGGTAGACCCATCACTAAAGATGACGTGGTAAGAAAAATCCTGAGAACTTTATTGCCACATTATGCAATTAGAGTTTCTGCTAAACAAGAAGTAAGGTCTTTAGGGACTATATCGGTTACTGTTGATTCTTTGGTTGGAAAGTTAACTGTCTTTGAGTTGAGAAATTGTGATAATAGCATACCTATAAATGATGCAACATTTAAGGGCTATCTAAACTCTAGAAGGAATTTTTAGCCTATTAGTCAAACTTATTTAGTACCTTATGGAAGTAATATTGATGATATCATTTCTGAGGAAAAAGAACAAGATGAATTGGAATAATTGTTTTCTAGAAGGTTACCTAGAGGAAGGGGAAATTACAAAGGAAAATTACCATTGAAATGATTTTCATGTAGAAAGATTGGACATATTGCATCAAGGTTCCCTGAGAACAATAAGAAAGAAAAGAACAAGAGATATAATGACGCAGGGGCAGGGTAGATACAAGTAGAATCAAGTAGAATTGACTCCACTTGGATCCACAAATAAGCCCTGCTCAGAGTTACACAATGGAAGAAATATAAAATCACATGAAAGAAATGGAAACAAAATGGATATGAGAAAATCAATTGGCAGCAACAACAGAGAATTATATTATTTCTTTCAACATGCCCGGCTGTGAGGCCTTCCGGGTTTCAGCCTTATACAATGAGAATTATGAAATCAGAATTACAGCTTGCATCCTATCTTTTTCTCCAATGATATATCTTGATAATTATTCTTATATATTTCTCCTAATTTCCTCTTGATTCCCTACTACATCAAAATAGACTCCTTATATAGCCAGCTAAGCCACAAGTCGACCAGTCAGGCATTTAATTACATTATAGGTCTAGTTTGGAAGATTTAAACCAAAACTAATGCTAGAATTAATATAAATTGATGCACCTTAGGATTTAGGTCCTTACATGACCCAAGAACATTCCTTTAAGGGTTCAAGGTCCCATTTGATCACACGGAACATCACAAGAAGAAACACCACATGTTTCACCTGAAAACTGGCATAAAATAGGTCCCGGGGAAAAATGGGCATAACTTTTTACTCATAATGAAATAGGGCTTTCTCTCTTGGTAAATGATATTAATTTAGGTCCTCTTAAATTCCTTAAGAGAACAAAGGATGATTCCTTATGGATCAAGGTCGCCAACATGAACAATCAGCACCAAAACTGCAGGAAAACACGGTTCCGACGGCAAGGAAAACAACTGTAACTTTGAAATAGTCCATCCAAACTTTATGTGCTCATAGGAGAAGGTTCCCAAATAGTTCCTTAGAATAATTTAAGCTTTTTACACCATGAAACCAATAAATACAACAATTATAAAGAAAACAACAGCAAATAGGTACAGAAATCAGGAAATGTTTTTGTTTCATGCAAGATTGCTCAAAGACCCAAGATGCTCCTGCATCAGACACCTAGGGTAAATAAAGAACTGATGTCCACATCATGCACTAATCATATTCTAACATGAATCATAAAGATCCAACTCAGCTTGTGTAATCCATGAACTATCTTCAACTGGCTTGTTCTTCCACTGAGCTAGATATTCCATGTAGTCTTTTCCTCTTGTACTCTTGCTTACTCTGCTATTCAAGATCTTCTCAATGATGTATCTATTATTCTTAGGATAATCTAGATCATCTTCAATCTCATCATTTGATTCAAAGTACTCAAAGATATCAGCAATGTTGAATATAGGTGATATATCCATGTCCTCTGGAAATTCTACTTCATAAGCATTTCCACTGTCAAACTTCTTCAGAATCTTACAAGGTCCAAACTTCTTCATTTTCAGCTTGTTGTAGGTACCAACTAGAAATCTATTCTTTTTCAAATGAATCATAACCTCATCTCCAACTTCAAAAGATTTATGTCTCCTTCTCTTGTCTGCTCTCTGTTTATATTTCAGATTATTGTCCTCCAAATTCTTTTTAACTTCATCATGCAAAGTTCTCATGTATTCTGCAAAATGATCAACTTCAGCACTTTTTCTTGTTTTAGTAGGTAAATCTCTCAGCTCTGTGGTTCCCTTAGGATGAAATCCAGTAACAATCTCAACTCATGTCCTCTTAGTACTTTTATTCACAGAATTATTATATGCAAACTCCGCTTGTGCCAAAACTAAATCCCAATTAGCAGGCTTATCTCCAACTAAACATCTCAACAAGTTTCCCAAACTTTTGTTCACAACTTTAGTCTATCCATTTGTCTAAGTGTGAAATGTAGAAATAAACTTCAATTATGTATTCATCTTTTTCCAAAGTGTTCTCCAAAAGTAACCAGTAAACTTAGTATCTCTATTTGAAACAATAGATTTAGGCAAACCATGCAATCTTACCACTTCCTTGAAGAATAATTCAGCTACATGCAATGCATTAGATGTCTTCTTACAAGGTATGAAATGAGCCATCTTAGAAAATCTGTCAACCACTACCAAAATATAATCATTACCTCTCTCAGTTCTAGGCAATCCAAGAACAAAGTCCATACTCACATCTTCCCAAGGTCTATCAGGTACAGGCAAAGGTGTATACAATCCCACATTCTGACTAGTTCCTTTTTCTACTTGACAAATTCTGCAACCTCTAACCATTCTTTGTACATCTCTGTAAATCTGTGGCCAAAAGTATCTTTCTGAAATCAAATTCACAGTCTTATCAATCCCAAAATGTCCAGCAAGTCCACCACTATGTTTCTCCTTCATTATGTTCTCTCTCATAGATCCTCTAGGTATGCACAACTGAACTCCTTTAAACAACATGTCTTCTTGAATGAAATAATCAGTCCACTTATCACTCACTGCGTGTTCCTTACAAGCTTTCCAAGGTTCTGCAAAATCAATGTCAAACTCATACAAACACTTCAAATCATCAAAACCAAGTACATCAACTCTCATCTCTATCAACAAACTTCTTCTTCGACTCAAGGCATCAACAACCTTATTTGACTATCCACTCTTATGCTTCAATGAAAAGCAAGTATTATGTTCTTTCATTTCTCTTGTAAATGTTTTATCATCAAACAAGCATACTCTAACTGTGGTACAGTGAATTTCATCAAACTTCTCTATCAAAGGCAACAATACTTGTTTCTTTCCATCCATCCAAATAGTATATTGATTCAATCTACCATCATGCAAAGCTTTCCTATCATGCTGCCAAGGTCTACCCAAAAGAATATGACAACAATCCATAGGCATAATATCACACAAGACTTCATCATGGTAATTCCCAATTTTGAACTTAACAAGGCATTGTTCACTTACAAGTAGTTTATGCTCCTTCTAGATCCAAGCAATATGGTAAGGCTTAGGATGTTTCAATCTCTGCAACTACAACTTGTTAACCAGCTCTTCAAATGCCAAATTATCAGAACTTCCACTATCAATGATTACCTTGCAACATTTGTCAGCGATCTTACATCTGGTTCTGAACAAACTTTTCCTCAAAATAGGTTCCTCATCAGCTTCTTCATTCCACAAGATCCTTCTTAACATCAAGTTCTCACCATGTTCAGGTTCATTAGACATTTCCTCAACTTCTTCACAAGCCATATTATTTATACCATTACCTCCAGTCTTCTTTCCAGAGTTAGTACATTCAAAAGCTCTATGTCCTTCTTCACCACATTTGTAACAAGTACCTTTAAACCAAGATTTATCTTCTCTTTTACCATTATTGTGATTCCTAGAGTAACTAGTATAGCTACCTCTAGAGTAGTTACCTCTTTTACCAGCAGGGTCATCTTCCCATCCTTTATCTTCTACTGAATTTTCAGATCTGTTGCTTTCTCCATTAGATATGCCTCTACTTCTCTGAAATCTTCCACCTCTTCCTCTTTGTCTTTGTTCATGTCTCTTTGTCAATCTATCTTCAGCCTTCAAAGAAAATTGGTATGCTTCTTTCACACTATCTATCTTCACATAACTAATCTCATCTTGAATAGATGTCCTCAAGCCATTCAGATATCTAGCCACTTTCTCAACTTCATCATCCACATGTCCAGATCTGATATCCAATTTGTAAAATTCCTCAGTATATTCTTTCACACTCATGTCCTTTTATCTCAAATTTTTCTTTTTTCTCATCAAACTAACTTGGTAGTCAGCTGGAAGAAACTTCTTCTTCATCTTTCCAAGCATCTTCATCCATGTCTTGATCTTTTCTTTTCCTCTCTTCTGTCTCTCAGTTTGCAAATGATCCCACCAAAGAGATGCATGCCCTTTCAACTTTGTGACTTCTATCTTAACCTTCTTATTATCAAGAGTACCTTCATACTCAAAGTATTTATCCATCTCAGAGATCCAATCCAAAAGTTCATTGGTCTCAAGTCTTCCATCATAGCAAGCAACTTCAACTACAGGTCTAGAGTTAGCCTTAGACAAAACTCTCAAAAGTCTTTCCTCATCTTGTTGAACTTCAGGTTTAACATTAGGTGCTGCTTCTTCTTCTTCATCACTAACATCTTCAAGATATTCTCCTCTTCTCTAGGCTGTCTCCATAGCTTCAAGCCTAGTTGCAATCTGCCTCAACATATCCATGATAGCATTATCATTTCCTCTACCACGAACCATCTTGACAATCAAGTTCCAGCAAGATCGTAACCTTCTAAAAGTTATAGGTCAGATCTCAGATCTACCACCCTACAACCAATCCAATAAGGTTCTCCATGATCCAATCCATAAGAAAGAACTCGCTCTGATACCACTTGATGCAGGGGCAACGTAGCTACAAGCAGAATCAAGCAGAATTGAGTCCACTTGAATCCACAAAAAAGCCCTTGCTCAAAGTTACACAACAGAAGCAATATAATATTACATGAAAGAAATGGAAAGAAAATGGATATGAGACAATCAACTGGTAGCAACAACAGAGAATTATATTATTTCTTTCAACATGCCCGACTATGAGGCCTTCCGGGTTTCGGCCTTATACAATGAGAATTATGAAATCAGAATTATAGCTTGCATCCCATCTTTTTCTCCAATGATATATCTTGATAATTCTTCCTAGATCTTTCTCCTAATTTCCTCTTGATTCCCTACTACATCAAAATAGACTCCTTATATAGCCAGCTAAGCCACAAGTCGGCCAGTCAAGCATTTAATTACATTATAGGTCCAGTTTGGAAGATTTAAACCAAAACTAATGCTAGAATTAATATAAATTGATGCACCTTAGGATTTAGGTCCTTACATGACCCAAGAACATTCATTTAAGGGTGAAAGGTCCCATTTGATCACACGGAGAATCGCAAGAAGAAACACCACACGTTTCACCCGAAAACTGGTAGAAAATAGGTCCCAGGGAAAAATGGTCATAACTTTTTACTCATAATAAATTAGGGCTTGTGCTCTTGGTAAATTATCATACTTTAGGTCTTATTAAAGTTATTAAGATCACAAAGGCTCATTCCTTATGGATCAAGGTCGCCAACATGAACAATCAACACCAAAATTACAGGAAAATGCGGTTCCAACAGCAAGGAAAACAACTGTAACTTTGAAATAGTCCATCCAAAATTTATGTGCTCATAGGAGAAGGTTCCAAAATAGGTCCTCAGAATAATGTAATCTTTGCACACCATGAAACCAATAAATACAACAATTATAAAGAAAACAACAGCAAACAAGTACAGAAATCAGGAAATGTTTTTGGTTGATGCAAGATTGCTCAAAGACCCAAGATGCTCCTGCATCATATAAGGATAAAGGAAAGAAAGCATGTTATCTAGCCAAGGAAGGTGTTACAGATGATGATGAATATTTTGAGGAGATTATCTTTTTTATTTTGAAGGAAGACAAGATAGAAGTTAGTGAGACTACATTATTATCAACTATGAACAGGAGTGAAAATTAGATTATTGACAATGGTTGCATACATCACATGAATGGTGACTAGATCAATTTCATTGAAATTGAAGAATTTGATGGACAATCAGTTAATTTTGGTAGTGACATCCCATGTATGGTAAACGTTAAAGTCACTATAGCACTGAATGAAACTACAAACTTTGATGATATCTATTGGATATCAAGACTCAACTATAACTTGTTGAGTTTTTCTCAACTAAATCATAAAGGATTTGATCTGAAATTTAGTGAAGGATTATGCAAGATAAAAAACAAACAAGGAAATTTGATTGCTACTCGACAATTGATGGGAGGTAACTTATTCTACTTGAATCCATTTGTTAAGAAATATTTGATTGGAAAGGTAGAAGACAGTTGGTTATGGAATAAGAGGTTTTGTCATGTTAATTTTGATAACCTGATCAAAGTCAATAAGAATAAAGTTGTTAGAGGTTTTCCCTACCTTGTGAAACCTAATAAATTTTTTTGTAAAGATTTTCAATTTGGGAAGCTTACTAGTTCTACATTCAATAGTAAAGGCTACACATCTAAGAATATACTTGATTTGGTGCATACCGATTTATGTGGTCCTATGAGAACTCAAAGTTATTATGGAGATAAGTAATTTATATTGTTCATTGATGACTATTCAAGGATGATGTGGGTTGTGTTTCTTAAAGAGAAATGAAAATATTTTCATATGTTCAAGATTTACAAAGAAAGAGTGGAAAAGGAAATCGGTAGGAGCTTAAAAAGCTTATGGTCAGATAGAGGTAGAGAATTTACATCACATGAATTTGTTGCCTATTATGAAGAAGAAGGGATTAAAAGACAAATGTTTTCTCTTAGGAAACCACAACAAAATGGAATACCTGAAAGAGGAAACAGGTTAGTGGTTGAATGTGCTAGGACTTTGAAAAGGGTGTTGCACAAATATTTTGGAGAGAAGCTATTAGCACTATTGTGTACACTTTGAATAGAGTTTTGATGAAGAAAGGAATAGGAAAGACACCTTATGAACTATGGTATGGAAACACTCATAATGTAGGTTATTTCAAAATCTTTGGTATTAGATTCTTTATTAATAAGGATGAAAACATAGGAAAGTTTGAAGCTAAAAGTGATGAAGGAATATTTTTGGGGTATTCGACTAAGAGTAAATCTTACACGTATTAAAACAAGAAGAAAAATAAGATCATTGAGAGTGCTAATGTAAAAGTGGAATATTGTTTTGATAAAAATGATGAAGAAATCATGAGGAAACCTAAAGATTACAATGGGATAACATATATGCAACCGGTGATGGAAGATGAGCCTACTCAACAGAATGAAAAAAGATAAGAGGAACAAGAAAATGATGGTACACCTGTTCGAAATGAAGCTGAGGAACATAGATTTGAGCCTACCTTACCAATTTATTTTAAGTTAAATCACTCTCCTAAGAAAATAATTGGAGATAAGAATCTTGGAGTATTAACTAGAATGAAAGCTATAAAGAGGACCTGCTTCCTTTCTAAGTTTGAGCCGAGGACTATTAAGGATGCATTGAAAGATGATGATTGGTTGAATGCAATGAGAGAAGAGATAGAATAGATAGAGAAGAATAAAACTTGGACTCTATTACCCTGATCAGTAGATAAGAATGTGATTAAAACTAAAAGGGTATTTAGAAATAAAATGGATGAAATAGGAGAAGTGAGAAATAAGGAAAGACTTGTTTGCAAAGGATATGCACAAGAAGAAGGATTGGATTATGGTGAGACCTTTGCACCTCTTTCTATATTAGGAGTAAGGATGCTACTTGCTTATGCATCTCACAAGAAATTCAAGGTTTATCAAATGGATGTGAAAGATTATTTTATGTATGGTATACTAGAAGAGGAGGTTTATATTGAACAACATGAAGGTTTGAAGAAGAATGATGGATAGGATTTGGTTTACAAATTGAAGAAGGAACTATATGGACTAAAACAATAACCTAGATCATGGTATGAGAGACTGCACTCATATCTTATAAATATTGGATTTGTTAGAACAAGTGACAACAATAATTTTTATCAAAGGTTGATGAAGAAAACAAGTTACTACTTGCTAAAATCTTTTTTGATGATATAATATTTAGAGGTAATGATGACTTAAGTAGAGAATTTGCTGAACAAATGAGAAAGGAATTGCAAATATCAATGATAGGTGAGATCAAATACTTCATTAGCTTTCAAGTTTCACAACTTGATAATAGTATTTACATCAGTCAGTCTAAATACATCAAAGCGATATTAAAGACCTTTGGACTTGAGGAATCAAAATCTATTGGAACCCCAATGGTTATAGGTTACAAACTATCTAAGGATGATGAATATGATGAAGTTGATTAGACTATGTACCAATCTATCATTGGAAAGATACAATATGTTGTGCACAGTAGACTGGATATTGCACAAGAAGTTGGTTTGGTTGAAATATTTTTAGAAAATCCCAAGGAAACACACTTGACTGAAATAAAGAGGATATTTAGATATTCAAGAGGAAAAACATATTATGAACTTTGGTATGGTTACAAAGGATATTTTTCACCAAGTTTTTATACTGATGTTGATTGGGCTGGAAATGTGGATGAAAGGAAAAGTACAAGCGATGGAGTATTGTTCTTGGGTGAAAGACTTGTTGCTTGGAAAATTAAGAAGCAGGATTATATTTCACAATCTACTGCTAAAGTTGAATATGTTTCTACTGCTATCAATTGCACTCAGGTGGTATGGATTAAGCAACTACTTGAAGGTATACAAGAAAAGGTGACTAAACCTATTGTTATTCACTGTGATATTACTAGTTCTATAAACATTTCTAAGAATCTAGTGATGTGCTCTAAGACTAAACATATTACTATAAAGTATCATTTTCTTAGAGAACAAGTTCAAGAGAAAGAGGTAAGGTTGGAATACATTCCAACAAGGGAAAAAATTGTTGATATCTTTACTAAGCCTCTACCTAAGGACATGTTTCAATACTTGATAGGTAAGTTAGGCGTCACTCCTCTATCTACACTTAACTAAGAAGATGTTGTACTACATCAATCCTAGAATTTCATTGTTATATCTTAACTTGGATTGATGTATTAGTGACAACTCTTGGAGTAGGAGTAGTTAAGTTATAAAAATATGTTGCACAAGAAATCAGAGAGAAGATTTGAAGAGTGATACAAGTTTATGTTGTTGATTGGAAACTTTGGCATTATTTTCAAAGGGGGAGAATGTTCCATCAACACATTGGTACATATTGGTATAGGTATTTGGTACATGCATTGAGCTGAATGGACTTCACATCTTAAGGAGATACACTACACCGATTGGACTCTACAAGGCTAATGATTGGAAGCTGAGAAGTTGAAGATGGAATTGAACCTAAAGAATCTATGGATGTGATCAATTGGTTATTCAAATTACTTTGGGACACACGAGTAAAGATAAAAAGAGGTATGTGTTAATTTGTTGTGTTGCCATCAATGCCAAAGGGGGAGATTTTTGACATAAATGATGGAGAGTAATGAAGTGAAGTAAGTGGTTGATCATATTTGTAAGGAAAAGTGGTTTAGAGCATGATTTGATGATGAGACATGACAAGTATGGTTGAGAAATGATCAGTTATGGTATTGTCATTGATGTCAACTATTAACTTTATGAGTTGCTAATGATGATCGTGGAATACATCATGTGAATGGTAATATGTTGAGGTTTTGTTCTACAAAATTTTTTGGAAACATGTTTGGATGCTACATGTAAAATCTTAACTTGTTGAGATGATCGATGAGATAGATTTAGTGAAGTTGATTAGAGATAGTGAAATTGTTAAGATATCAATTAACAGGAATAAGATGATTCTATCATTATGGCTATGTGTTTGTTTTGGTGATTGTTTGTTTTTTGGAGGTTACCTGAAGCTGCTAGATGCTAATACTATAAATGTGATTTATTTTCAGAAAAGATATGAGATATTTCAAAGGATAAATAGTGATATTTGAAAAATGTTAAGTTTCTAAGTAGCTAACGATTTGATCGATATTGGTGATTTAAATCGTTGTTATAGTCAAATGTTATTTTTCAAAATTCATTAGAGAATGTGCATGGATAGATGGAAACAATTTTTCATGGTTATATCGTCGAGTGAGCATGTAAAGATTATTTGAGCAAGTTGATTGGTCAAGAAGGAAAATACCTGATGAAATAATTTAATTTCTTGATTAAATCTGAAAATAAAAAGGCACGGTAAGTGAATTTCAAATTGGACATAGACGTATGTGATATTAAGCCAAGTGTATGGTCAAATTGAAAAGTTATTACATTTTAGGGTTATATATGGTGGTGGAAACCTGAGAGCAAAGGAAAGCAGTATAAACTAGAAAAAGAACATGATGAATGTGTTGTTGATCGTGTGTTGGTGTAGAAGGAAGAAGAAATCGAAGGTGTAGTCCAGCCAAGTGTTAGAGAAGAATGTGAAGAATGTTGTTTGAGCTACAAATAATCTGATCAAGTAAAGGAGGTTTCTATTTCATAGTTCATTCCTACCTATTGTTTCCAAATAGCTACAATAGAGTACTGGAAATCTCCAAGTGAGGCAGATCCTGACAAATCTTCATTGTATTATAAATCCTGTATGGTGGCACTATAATAAGTGCTCTAAGTCCTCTCAAAAGGATACATCTCACAAGGTACAATCTTGTTATGAGATTTAGGTAAGGCCTCTCATAAGGTTACATTTTTTCATGTATATGTAAATGCCTTTCATAAGATAAAGCCTTTCATAGGGCGTACTTTAGAAAAGTACAAATTTGTGGGTGCCATCCCCACCATGGCTTTTCCCTAATTTGGGTTTCCATGATACCAAAAATATTGTGTCTTTGTGTTGTATATTTTGTGATTTCACATTTACATTTGATTGTTGAGTTGTTGCTTTATTGGTTAAGTAAAAAGTGTTCAAATTTTGAAATTGATAGATTACTGATTCACCCCCCCCCCCCCCTCTTAGTAATCTCATCATAGTAAGGTTAAAAAGATGACCCATGAAATAAGTCACAAAAGGTAATAGAGAAAAAGAAACTAACCAAGGAGAACAAAGGTTTCTAAGGACTTAATAAGAAAAATGACCAAAACCCTATCAAATAAGGAAGAAGGAAACCTAGGACAAGGAAGATCATTGAAAATAGGGGGAAAACCTAGACTAAAAAAACCCTACCAAAAAACATATTGAAATGTACTTGAAAATAAAGCGTGTTCTAGATTTGAGAAAAAAATGTTTTATACCTTGATAATGAAAATTTTCTTGGAATAGGATCACAAGTGTTGATAAAATAGAATGAATCCTAAACAAAAAATCATAAAGAACATGCTTTCATGAAGGTGTTTTATTCTTTCCACAATGAATAATATGGTGGGATAAAATTCTTTAAACGATTGAAATGCTTGAATGCTTCTCCTTTCTCCTTGAATGCTTGAGATCATGAATGCTTTATTGAATGAATGGATTCACCTTTATTTCTTATGATACCAAAATGAGGGAGGATACTTTATTATATACCTATCCTAGCCATTTCAAGGTGCTAAACTCAAGAAGGAGATTGATGTGGATTAAGGAATTGTGTGGATTTAGGAATCCTACTAAAATAAAATAATTATCACCTAATTTTAATTTTGGGCCATTTCTTGGGTTTAAGGGTGAATTTTGTTCGAATAACTAAGAGGGGGGTGAATCAGTTATCCAATGTCCCAAAATAAAATGTATAATCCAAGACAAATTCTTCAACTTCTACTACTCGGTAAACATAAAATATTTTCACTGTCTGTGTTTTTACCGATTATCAGTCTAAAACTTATAATAGTTACCGATCAAATCTAACATGTAATATGCAAAGTATGATAACAAAAAAATATCATAATCAACACATAATGTAAGAGATTTAACGTGGAAACCATGT
Source organism: Chamaecyparis obtusa (assembly GCA_027943335.1). Lineage (NCBI taxonomy): Eukaryota > Viridiplantae > Streptophyta > Pinopsida > Cupressales > Cupressaceae > Chamaecyparis > Chamaecyparis obtusa. The sequence goes on along the minus strand of BSBK01001626.1, from coordinate 544,607 downwards.
GAAGGGAAAAACCACCTGGGACCGGCAACCCAAAATTGTCACTCTTCTGAAGTGAGGTCGATGAAGACCCAACCCTGTTAAAGGTTACAAACACACTGTTCACTCTGGGGTTGACAGGATAACAATGTTCACTCTATGAATGAAACATCAAAAGACTTTCATAGTCCACTCGGTTAAGAGATTTGACTATGTACAATGGTTAACTATGTAACAATAGATGATCTGCCTTGAAACAACTTCAATTGCAATTTACAGATCAATGTTTAGCTCATTCAAATCTTTTTGATCAATATAACACTTCAGATTCAATACTATATCAACTTACTATCTGTCGGTAATTACTCTTTGTAGCTCGGTAATTGTTCTGTAGCTCGGTTCTCATTAACTAGCATAATCAGAATGCATAAAAACTTGTTCATGCGATAATTCTATAGTATCTTCTTCTTTCGGCTTCTTCAACAATGAAACCAATGTCTTTTGTATAGATGAGTAAATCATTTTCTTTTCTTCCATCAGATTTTTCCACTTAATCATATTCATATATTTTGCCACTTTAAGCTTCCTCGGCTGATGTGTCAGTAACACATTTCAATTTTCTCCATTAGATCCTTTTTGATTTATGTTAGCCATCAATCTTCATAACAAACCTTATCTGTTACCTCAATTTCATACACTTTACAGCTCATCACTTTATTGGCTAAACTGATCATTTAATTCCTTTCTATTTTTCTTGGTTAACAAAGAAATGCGTCGGTGAACACAAGCTCAGTTAACACTACGCTCGGTTAACACTATGCTCGGTATACACTACATTCCGTCGGTGTATACTGTAATGCTTTATTTACCTACAACACTCCTTTGTGTCTTTTAGCTCTATTCTTCATCATAGATGAATGCAACATAATAAAGTCAATTTCATCAAGTCATAGACTCATCAACAAATTACTCATTGTATTCCTTATCCTCATCTAATATATACATCTTCCTCATGTAGATATTTATGTTCTTCATCTTTTTTTCTCCTTTCTTCAGATGTGTCGGTATAGTAACTTACAAGATAAGTATTGTCAAGCTAGTTGACATCAATGACAACATAATACTGATTTAATCATCTTACATATCTAATCAACAACTCCTTAGTAATATTGAATTATAGATTCTCCATTCAGCTTCTAAATCAGTTGTAGTTCATCAATCTCTCCCTTTGGCATTGATGGCAACTCAAGTAATATGAAGTGTACCATACACATACCAAATATGTATTCTACAACTCTGTAATCAAATGTTGTGTAAGCTCTCCCTGGCTTAATATGTTTAATCACTACGTTACTAAACAACATTAAAAAAAATATAGCTTTGTCATTCTCTCCCTTAGATAGTTCTCATCGGTGCATATCTCTCCCTTTCCTTTTCATATTATTTATCTCTCCCTTTGACAACAATGCCAAAGAAACAAAAAAATAATCAACTCTTGTAGTAGCTAGGTAACTCTTTGTTGTCCAATACAATATCTGTATCTTTGTATACTAATATCCCAATCTGTTTGAACTCGTCAAACTTAATCACAACTTTGAATAATATCCAAAGTGTGAACTATGCTGCATCAACATGTGTGATCATCTAATAAGATTAGGCTGATGCAACATCTAGATCACATTAGTGACCGATAGATTGGGGATGGACCCCAAGTCTAGTCCTCAAATATTCAAATGTGTCCTTCGGTAGAGGCTTTGTAAAGATATCTACAAGTTGTTCTTTAGATGTAACAAATTCTACCTTCACTTGCTTCTCTTGCACTTATTCTCTTAAGTAGTCATACTTAATTGATATATGCTTTGTCTTAGAGTGCACCACTGGATTCTTTGAAATATTAATAGCACTTGTGTTGTCACAGTATATAATCATCGGGTCAGTGATTACCTCATTTATTCCTTCCAACACTTGTCTGATATATGAAATGTTTGAGTAATTAGTAGCAATAGCAACATACTCTGCTTCAATTGTAGACTGAGAAATACAAGCCTGCTTTTTACTTGTCTAGGTTACAAGTCTTTCACCAAAGAAAAATGCTCCTCTGGTGGTACTTTTTCTATCATCCACATTTCCAGCCCAATCAACATCGGTATAAACCTTCAACTCAAACTTACCTTCCTTAGGATACCATAATCCATAATCCTCTATCTTTTTCAAGTATCTTAAGATCCTTTTAGTAGCAATCATGTGTGATTCTCTAGGATTAGCAAAATATCTAGCAACAATTCCCACAGCATGTGTTATATCTGGTCTACTATGAACTACATACATTAGTTTACCAATCATGGATCAATAAAGTGTCTATTTTACCTCTGTAGTTTCATCTTCCTTTGTCAATTCACTTCCAGTAGCCATTGGTGTTCCCACAGGTTTAGCATCTTCCATGCCAAATGTCTTCAACACTTCCTTTATGTACTTGGACTGTGTGATGAATATCCCATCACTCTGCTGAATCACTTGTAATCCAAGAAAGAATTTAATCTCTCTGAACATAGACATTTCAAACTCATTCCTCATGTCATCAGAAAAAGATTTACATACATGATCTTGACCTCCAAAAATAATATCATCAACAAAAATTTCAGCAATAAGAATAGTGTCATCAGTATCACCTTTCATGTACAAATTGTTGTTTTCACTAGTTCTTACAAATCCAATACTTAACAAGTAAGTAGGTAGCCTTTCATACCATGCTCTCAATGCTTGCTTCAAACCATATAAAGGTTTGTGTAATCTACATACCATGTATCTATTGTCTAGATCAATGAATCCTTCAGGTTGTTCTATGTAGACCTCTTCTTTAAGTATACCATTCAGAAATGCTGACTTCACATCCATTTGATAAACCTTAAATTTCTTGTGTGCAGCATATGCATGTAGCATTATAAATCCTTCCAATCTAGAAACAAGTGCAAATATCTCACCATAGTCAATGCCTTCTTCTTGTGCATATCCCTTGCATACCAATCTCACTTTATTTCTTGTCACTTCACCATTTTCATTCAGTTTGTTTCTGAATATCCATTTAGTACCGATAACATTCTTATCTTTAGGTTAGGGTACTAAGGACCAAGTTTTGTTTTTCTCTATTTGTTCTATTTCCTCTTTCATTGCATTAACCCATTCTGAATTCTCTAATGCAACTTTCATATTCGTTGGTTCAAATTCACAAACTAGACATGTATCTTGTCTTGTTTTGCTTCTTGTCTGCATTCCAGCTTATCTGTCTCCAATAATTTGTGTCTCAAGATGATGTCTTTTGACAAAACTAGCCAGTACTTAGTTTCTTCTTTCTTGTTCATCCTGTTCAGGCTCATGTGCTTGCTCAATAGCACCATCTTGTTTGTCGGTTTCCCTTTCCTGTTCCTTGGGGTTATTTTCCCATTGACTGGTTATCACAGGTTGTGACTTTGGTAGATAATCAGGAAGTTCAATGTAAGTGAATCTACCATAGTCTTCTGGTTCCTTTCTTTCTTCTGCGTTCTTGTCATCAAACTCATCAACACAAACATTAGTACTTTCAATCATCTTATTTGTAACCTTATTCAGACATTTGTATGCTTTACTCTTAGTAGAATATCCTAAGAATATTCCTTCATCACCTTTAGAATCAAATTTCCCATTTCTCTCATCTTTTAGAATAAAACATTTGCTTCCAAAAATCTTGAAATAACTTACAGTAGGTTTGTGTCCAAACCATAGCTCATAAGGTGTCTGGTTGGTGTCCTTCTTCAGTTGTACTCAGTTAAGCACATATACAGTTGTACTGATAGCTTCTCTCCAATATGTATGAGAAACATTCTTTTGTATCATCAGTGTTCTAGCACAATCAATTATTGACCTGTTCCTTCTTTCAGCAATCCCATTCTGTTGAGGTGTTCTCGGTGCAGAGACTTGTCTCTTAATACCATGCTCATTACAGAAATTAGTAAATTCATCAAAGATAAATTCACCTCCTCTATCAGATCTTAAGCATTTTAATTCTTTTCTAGTTTCTTTTTCTACATTTTCCTTATACCACTTAAACATCTTAAATGCTTCAAATTTCTCTTTCAAGAACATAACAGTCATCAATCTAGTATAGTCATCAACAAAAAGAATAAAATATCTATCACCATAATAGCTCTGAGTTCTCATAGAACCGTATAGGTTAGTATGAACCAACTCAACTATTTTCTTTGTTGAGTAGTCTTTGCTCTTAAAACTAGACTTAGTCATCTTACCTTTCTGACATTCATGGCACATAGCATGATCCGGTTTTGACAAGTTAGGCAACCCTCTAACTCTTTTCTTCTTACTAATCTTGATCATTTTATCAAAATTCACATGACATAACCTTTTATGCCACAACCATGCATCTTCATCCTTCATTAATAAACAAGAAGACTGATCAATATCAAGATAAAATAGATTACCTTTGGATTGTGTACCAGTTTCAACAAGTCTTCCTCCATTATCATAGATTCTTACCTTTCTGCTCTCAAAAGAAAGTCGATGGCCTAAGTTATTCAATTGTACCACACTTAAAAAATTATAGTTCAGTCCATCTACCAAATATGCATTTTCACATTTTATTCTATCATTAATCATCAGTGAGCCTTTACCTCTTACCATACAGGGTGCATCATTTCCCATCCTTACAGATCCTCCATCATATTCATCAAGTAGATCAAATTTCTCTATATCACCAGTCATATGTGTATGCACCCTAAAATGGTCACCTAGACTTTGGGCCCCATTTATTCAATTTATCAATCCTGAATCATTTTATCAATAATCAATATTTTTCAACAATATCAATCTCTTGATCAAATCCTAATTTCGATCATATATTGGATTTTTATCCTATGGGCAAACCATTTATCCTAATTTTTTATTTACCTAAAAGGGATATTTCCTCCCCTTTTAATAAATAAAAAACCCCCACTTTTCCTCTTATCCTAAGTTGCACAAATAAAGTATTATTCATATTTTATAAAAAGGAGAAAAGCACTTTTTGTCTCATATGGACATAAAGTCAACTCCTATTTTCCTATTGGAGGATACTTGTGCACATGGATTGCTTCTCTTTCAAGCTCCACCGCTGATTAAGACTTTTTGCCTCTTAATCTCCATAGTCCATTTCACCTCATTTCTTATAAAAGGAGAGCTCTCTCCTCCATTTGCATATACCATATTTTTATGCTAATGTTATGCTGTAGGTTTTAGGTGCATTTGGAGCTTTTGAGGATATTGAAGACTTGTTGCTTTCATCATTTAGTTGCATATTTGCTTTCTTAGTTGCATGATAATGGCATTCTTAGTATAGATTTCTTTTTATGCAATAGATTTAGCTCACATAGTCTAAATAGGAGGCATTGTAATCCATTGCTATTTCCTTTCATAGATTAGTTGCATTGTACTTTCCTTTCATAGCTTAGATTGCATCCTCATTTTAGTTGCATTGCATTGCATTTTCATAGTGATTCTTGAGGATATTGGCATTGTTGCCCTTGTCTTCACTTGAATCTCTCATTGTGTGGTTGACTAGCAAGGTCACAAGCTTGTAGCTCTAGTTGAGAGCAAATACATCATAGTCCCTTGCAACTCCATGCATAGAGAGCTATGAGCCACTTTGTGAGGCCTCATTCTTGAGCAACCTTGCATGTAATGGTTCATAGAAGTGCACCATTTTAGTGTGTACATTTTTGGCACCCACCATGGGGCAGAGTAGATAGGCTTTGTCCTTTGTTTCATTTGCATTTTCATCAATTTTCGGATTATTTTTCAGAAAGTTTGCAGTTTCGGTTTTCTGTCTCAGAGTATCGTGCGATACTTCTCAGAAATATCGTGTGATATACCTTTGTATAGTAGTGTGACACTTCACGTGAGAGAAGAATCATTTGCCAGTATTGAGGTATATCACCTGGCATTGTGCGAAGTATCGCCCACCCATAGTGCAAAGTATCACCTAGACTGAGGTATATCGCGCGACTATAGGAAACTGTGTCACGCGATACTGGTGAAGTCTGAGGTTTATCGCCTGATCTGACACAGACTTGCATTTCCAGTTTTATCATCCAAATTTGATCATTTTAGCTTGCTGTTTTATTTTACTGTATTTAGATAGGTCTAACTTGCATCTTTTAGCTTGAATCTATCAGTTTATTGCATATTTACATTTGGATTTTGATTTTGCTAACTTTGCTGGTCTAAAAAGTTGTGTTTGTAGGTGCTCTCATTGCTTGAAAATTGTTAAAAACACATGTCAAAGAGGGTTACTAACAGTTTTTCAGGGCTGCCCAAGCATAAAAATAATTTATTTATTTTTATTTTTTTTTGCTTGTTTATTTGGTTTCCTTTCAAGTGTGGCATTCACTAATTGTGTTAGGAATCTTTAAAACCTTGTGAAAGAGATTTTGGGGTGGTAGGAGAAGTATGCTCTTCACCTTTAGGTGAACCAGAAAATTTTGACCCATCTTAAGATTTTGGAAACAAGGGAGTAATTGAACCTCTTTGCTTGGTGTGTTTGGGAGAGATTCTTGAGATAGGGGAGTATGCTCTTCACCCTTGTGGTGAACCAAAAACCTTGAACCTCAAGAGTTGATCTATTCTTTGTTTAGTTTAGGATCCTTTAGTGGGCCTACTCTTGAGCAATCAAGAGGAATGACTCAAGTGGGGACAACCTTGTCATCATTTTCCTTGGTGGCAAGTGATTCCAACTCACTATAATCTCAAGGCTGTCAAGGACACCAAAAACCTTGGTAGACATAACACTTGTCTCCGTTTGATGTGAGTAGCTCATGGGATTGCGACCATGGAGAAAATATTGAACAAGAATGCTTAAGGTACTCTTGAGGCCGCAAGGTCCTAGTCTTTTATGAGGAGTAAGAGGGGTGTTGTGAACGGAAATCCTTATTAAGAACCATTAGATAGAAGCCACCTTGTTTAGCCGCTTATCTTCTTAGTGCAAGGATTGATCCAAGTGGTTTACCTGGATCACCTTAAGATATTCACCATATGTGTCCCTTTGGTTTGTCATTTGACATTTCCACGACAAAGCCAACATCTCTTGTGGGTAACCACTTGGTGTGAGGCGAGGGGGCATCAAGTTGTGGGCTAAGTTGGTAAGTATTGAGCCTTGACTTTTTAGGATAGATTTGCTTGAATTGTCTTTAGTTGTGTGATACCAGTGCAAACGTTCTTACATACAAACAATCGGTAGCATTCATAGGGTGCTTTTTCAATTCTGATATCACAAGTGTTTGTCTTGGAAAGGTTTCTTTTGCCCTTGTTTCAAGTGTTTGAGACCATGTTTTGATCCTTTACTGTTTGCAAACCTACCAAAATTTTGCTGATATTGTGACTGAAATCAAAAACATCAACCCTCAGACTAAAAATTTTGACCAAACAAACCCAATAATGCAAATTTTATACAATTCTGGTCAAGAGTTGAACAATTCTACAACAGTATCGCACCCTGCAAAGTAAAATATCGTGCGATACTTCGCGCTTGCTAGAAATATCGCCTGATTTGAAGAGAAATATCATGCGATAGTTCACCCTTGATGGACTATCACCCGACCTTCCTGGAGTATATCGCCCACCAGTGCAAAGGTATATCACCTGGCGTCATGTGAAGTATCACGCGGTTATAGGTATATCACCCCAGTAGCTTGGAGTATATCACCTGGTTAATTTCTACCGTGCTTACACTTTGGTCAGTTTCAGTTGTTGTTAATCAGGTTAGGTCTTAGAGTAAGCTTCTTGCCCCAACGTTCGAGACCTATCTTGACTCTAAATTTTTGGTTTTAGTCCTCCGGGATAACATCATTTGATTTACGAAATCACTTTTAAATAATTGCCAAGTTAGAGGGTCATTCTTGGTGCCAAGGTTCATCTCTAAGATTGTTAGCTACATTCTTGGAAAATTTTAGTACTCTTATTGTCCAAATCACTTTCATTTAAATCTCAATTTCAATTATCTTTTGGCCTAGTCCAACATCCTGATTAAAAAGTGCAAGGGTAGTCACCCTTTGATTTGAAGCACCTCTTTGACAGTGTTGGTAAAGCCCTTTTTTTTATCTTTTCATTTCTCTTTGGAAAATAGAGGACTTTAATTATCCTAGTTTGGTGTTGACACTTTGAGAGGTCACCTTCTCATTGAGAGTATCTTTCTTTCATGTCAGTTACAACAAGGTACCAAGTCAATCAAGGGAAGCGACCCCCTGTTGCCTTTAGCCAGTTACCACCCGTCAAGACCCGTCGACAACCTAAGGGAAAAGGACCCCTTTTTGATCAATCTCCTAAGAGTGAATCTGAGGTTTGTTTTAATCTGAGAGCTAATCCTAGTGAAATGAGCACCTTTTTTATACCACTTTCATCAAGTATGGACATGAGTTACACTTTCACCCGATAACAAAGAGAAGCCATGAATCAAACTCTTGAGGATATTTTCCAACGACATAGAAGAGGGTATGGTGGTTCTTCTCATGCTAGTCCACCTGGGTCACCTCCCAAAAATGTGAGGTATTTTGATGCTCACCAACGAGCCGAAAGACATCATAAGCAAACTCACTCAGATTCAGGGTCACAACATGAAGACCAGAACAACAAATCTAGTGATCACCACATCAACGCAGCCAATGCAATAAGGTATTCGAGACAAACCTCCCCGCTTAAAGACACCTCTCGATATGCAAATACAAGATTGAGAAGCATTGAGAGAGAGAAACAAGCCTACTTAGATGAACAGGCTGCTAAAAAGAAAAAATTCAGACAACTAGAGGAAGAGGAACGTGCATTGTTGGACATACAGAAAAGAGTCACCCAAGAAGAAGAAGATAGACTCTATGCACAACAACTCCAAAGCTGATTTAACAGGAGGGGAGCCAATAGTGGGACCAACTCACCCCCACCTACCCCTTCACCAAGTCCTAGAAGAAGATCAAGGACACCCTCACGATCTCCAAGCCCTAGAGGAAGAAGGGCTTCAAGATATGACCATCATAGGTGACAGTCGTCTCATAGACATTCAAAGTAACCCTCCCAATGAGCATGTCATGGCTCACAACATGGAGGAAGTTATGCTAAATTTGATCATATGGATTTCATGACTATGCAACAAGAACCATCCTTTCAAGCATATGTGGAGCAATATGTGGAACAAAACAAAGATCAATTCTTGGAAAGTCTTATTAACAAAGGCGCTAAAGTTCCATATAATTTTGATGTTCACAAAAAGATCAAGAAACAGAGCCCTTCAACTGATGGGGTGATCTTACAAATGCAAAAGGATATAGACAGGATGAAGGCTCCCAAGAGCACGTTTCATTTGGACTCCATATGTCCTAACCCCATTGACAAAAGTGTGGTGATGGTAGAATTTCCTAAGAAAGCTGAGTTCCCAACATATGACAAATATGATGGCACTGGTGACCCTCATGACCATGTTCAACAGTTCTACATAATGAGCTTTTCCTTTCACCATGAAGACTCCTACTTGATGAGATTATTCCCAAGGAGTTTAAAAGGTCAAGCCATGGAGTGGTTGACCAACCTTTCCCCTCCAGTAAAGACATTTAAAGAACTTGTCCAAAGGTTTGTTCAGCATTTTACTTACAACTTGTCGAGGTCAGTCACAATGCTTGATTTGTGCAAAGTCAAGAAAAATCAAGGGGAATCTTTTGTCACATTTCTACAACGATGGAGGCGATTGTGTTCAAAATACCCAAGGACAATTCCTGAAGAGGAGAGAATTGATATCATTATGAGCAATCTAATACCAGAACTAAGATATGAAGTCAAGAAAATCTCGTTTAATTCCTTTGATACCATGGTAGAGGTGGCATGTCGCATTGAGGATGTCCTAAAAGAACAAGGAATTTTGGCTAAACCAACAAATAACAACAATAGCCAAAATAACAATACTAATGGTAACAAGGACAAAAAGAACTCCTATTGGAACAAAAACAAGCAAGTGGTCAACAACAGAGTTGTTGACTCATCTCAAGTAAAAAATGAAGGAGTTCTTAACCTCTCCCATGCAGTTCAAGCTATGAAGCTGCAAACGTCTTCAACACAACAAGACAAACCTAAGTATCAAAGGAGATCTAAAATAGAGAAAAGACAATTTACCAAATTGGGAGAATCTTATGCAGATGTTTTTAAGACATTAGTTGCTCATAATTTGGCACACCCACAGGATCCTACAAAACATCATATACCGGATCCTTTGCCTCATTGGTGGGATGTGAAGGCTTTTTGCGTTTTCCATAATGGGATTGGACATGACATAGAAAAATTGTTTTAAACTCAAGCATCTTGTCCAAGACCTTATTGAGAAAGGACAACTACAAGTTGATGGGTTAACCACTAATGCAGATCATAAAGCCTTTAAAGAGCCCTTGCCTAAATATGAGAAAGGAGAGAATTCTAAGAATGGCAAGGCGGCTATCAACTACACCTACACAAATGTGGAGAATGTTATTAACATGCTTTAAGTTGTGGATGATAGTGTCTACATGGTGAGAGGGAAAGATCCTTATGGATATAATGTGGACTCAACTCCTATGACTGATGAAAGACCCGTTGTGGTGATAAGAGGTCCTCACTCACAAAGAATGCCCCAGTCCCTCAATGTTGTCACTAGGGGTCAGGCCCAAGCACCCATTATCATTAGAGGTCCTAGCACTAGCAAGTCTAAGCAGCCCATGTCCAAAGGTGCTCCTCCCAAATCTACCGTTGGTCCTGATTCCAATTATAATCTTATTGACCAACTACAACGTACACCCGCATAGATATCCATTTTTGAGCTTTTAGAATTGTCTCCTAAGCACAAGCGCGTCCTTGAGGATGCTTTGCGAGCAGCCAATGTCCCTAACAACTTAGATATTGATCAATTCTAGAACATGGTCAACCATTTGGCTAGCCCTCATTACCTCACCTTCTCAGAAGAAGATGAAAAATCCATTAGTCACCCACATAATTTGGCCTTACACATCGAAGTCATGATTCATAAAACCCGTGTCATGCATGTACTGATAGGGCTTAATATTTGTACTATGAGTTTGTTGCTGGCTCTAGGATGTTCTGAGAACGTCATTGACACAAGGAAAAAGATCATGATCAAAGCATATGACGAAGCAGAAAGAAGTTCTAAGGGATTGGCTGTTTTGCCTATTCACATTGGTCAAGTAGAAAAAGATATCTTATTTCAAATTATTGATGTTGGACCTTTAGCCTACAACATTTTGCTAGGTAGGTCATGGATTCACGAAATGCAAGCAGTCCCATCAACATATCACCAGTGTGTTAAGTTTCCCCATAACGGTGTAGAAATTTGCATCCCTAGAGATAGTGCTTTATCAGTTAATAACATTTATGTGGGATCACATGTACCTTTGAATAGGGAAGCTGACAGTCCTAGTAGTTCACTTGAACAATGCAAGCAGAAGTTCAAGACCATAGATCTTGGGATGGGAGATTATAAAATTGATTCGTTTACAAACATGCCAATCTCTCCTAGGTCTTATGGGAGACTATCACCAAATGTGAAGCCTTCATCATCAGCAATGACATTATTTGGAAAATTTGTTGAGTCTTCGGTCCCCATTCAGGAAGAAAAAGAGGAAGTTGCCATAAGGGACTGGATCTATCATGAGGAAAAATACAAACACAACGAGAATTTTGCTCCTCCACCTGAAGCTTATGGGAAAGCGTACACAATGGTTAAGAATACGGGTTATCCTGGATATGGTCCCCTTAGCCATAGGCTGGATGCTAAAGCTGAGCCTCTTGATCATGCTCTTTTTGGATGAAAGAATAAGTCCACGATTGGCTTAGGTTTTGAGAATAAGAAGAAGAAAGGTGTCCCTGTCCCAGCTGCGATGGACAGTGACTCAGACTATACGCCCGATCTTTCTAATCAACAAGATGCGTCTGATGATTGGGTGCCCTCAACAAATCTCCTTTGGGGAGATTTCATAGATTTGATACTTAACAGTCCTACTATCCCAGCTGCGACGGATAGTGACTGTATGACTGCTAGATCGACAAAGGAAAGTGTTACTATCCTAGCTGCGACGGATAGTACCAATACTAGCACTAGAGAGGGGGAAACCCTTCCTAACCTTGAGGCTTCTACATCACGAGGCCCAAATGATAAATCAGACATAGATTCCCATGAATATGAATGGGAATCACTTTCAGATGCAACAGTTGATCTGGACATAGATATTGTCCATGCTTATAGTACCCAACCCGATGCGACTAACGAGCTTAGTGTAGGACTAGAGGATTGTACTCCTCAAATTGCCTTAGTGGACGACGCTTCGTTTGGTAGGATGAATCCTAATTCAGGTATCTTAGGAGAAGACTTGATGAACTCCGATTATATGGTCACCAAAGATGACACCTTTCGCATAAACAACATTGAACCAGTCATTGACCTACCCCTTGTTCACTTTGACCTAATTGACTGGTCTCAGTGCCATCAAGAGCCCACATTCCTCACCTTTCAGAATGATTATGAAATTGCCTGCTATTTGAATGCTCTTGAACCCATGGCTTCTTCCACCAGTGAACCAACAACCAGCATGACAGAGCCTGATATTAAGTACCTCAGTCTGAAAATAAAAGAGAAAAAGAAAAATAGGTCTGATGGCGAAAACCACTTTGTGGTGGTGTCAGAACCAAAAATAGTAAAAAGAAATGACGCATCCAAGGGTGAAAACCTCTTTGACGCACCTAAGGATGGGGTACTTAATAACTTGCCGAGTTATTTCTAGGATAGATCATCAGTATTGATTGAGCCAACAAAGCCAGTCAATTTGAACACAGAAGAAAATCCTCAAATAGTCCATCTTGCTCAGTCTTTATCAGAAGAAGAAACCAAGGCATATGTACAGTTTTTACAAAAAAAGAAAATTAATTTTGCATGGACCTATTCAGACATGTCAGGGTTTGACACAAATCTTATCATGCATCACTTATCCATAGCTCCAGGAGTCAAGTTAGTAAAACAGAGACTCAGAAAAATGCATCAACATGTAGCTCTCCTTGTCAAAGGGGAATTAGAAAAACTTTTGAGAGCTGGATTCATTAGAGCCATCGATTATGCAGAATGGATCTCAAACATAGTACCAATTTCCAAACATGATGGGTCCATTTGTGTATGCACAGATTTTAGAGATTTAAACAAAGCATGCCCAAAGGACGATTTTCCACTTCCAAACATTGACATGATAGTGGACATGACAGCGGGCTATGACATATACTCTCTAATGGATGGTTTCTCAGGGTATAATCAAATCAAAATAGCTCCTGAAGACCAAGAGAAAACAACATTCACATGTGCATGGGGAACCTATTGCTGAAATGTCATGCCATTCAGATTAAAGAATGCAGGAGCAACCTACCAAAGAGCTATGATAACTATCTTTCATGATATGATGCACAAAAATATGGAAGATTATGTGGATGATACCCTGGAAAAATCAAGAAAATGGGACACACACCTCGATGATCTGGAAGTAATTCTAGATCGCATGGAATAGTTTCAACTCAGATTGAATCCAAAGAAGTGCACATTTGGCATCACCTCAGGCAAACTTTTAGGATTCATAATATCAGCAAAAGGTATCCAGGTTGACCCCAAAAAGGTCCAAGCAATTCTAGATATGCCACCTCCTCAAAATATCAGCCAAATGAGAAGTCTTCAGGGACATCTTCAATCTATTAGGAGGTTTATTTCTCAGCTTGCAGATAGGGCGCAACCCTTTAACAAGACATTGCATAAGGGTGCTTCTTGTGTTTGGAACAAGGATTGTCAAAAGAGCCTAGATCAGATCAATTAATACTTGGCTAATCCTCCGATCCTAATGCCTCCTATTCCAGGGAAACCATTGATCCTATATATTTCAGCTACAGACACTTCCCTGGGGGCATTATTGGCTCAAACAGATGATACTGGGAAAGAACGGGCCATATACTATATCAGCCGTACTCTAGTCTCCTACGAGATCAATTACAATAATATTGAGAAGTCTTGTCTTGCAGTGGTGTTTGCTTCTCAAAAGTTGCGCCACTACATGCTTGCTCATACCATACATTTGGTTGCCAAAATTGATCTTCTTAAATACTTGCTTAGTAAGGCTTCTCTCACGGGTAGACTTGCTAAATGGATGATGGTCCTAACTGAATTTGACATAGAGTACGTTGAAAGGAAGGCCATAAAAGGGCAAGCTATTGCTGACCAATTAGCTGATTCCCAATTCAGGATAGTATGCCGGTCCAAGTGGAATTCCCAGACGAACACATCTTGTATACAACTACTCGCACTTGGACAATGTTCTTTGATAGTTCCCGCATGAAAAATGGATCAGGTGCTGGAGTGTTATTTGTTTCTCCACATGGGTACAATATTCCAAAGTCTTACAAACTATTATTCCCATGTACCAATAATATTGCAGAATATGAAGCTTTAACTAATGGCTTGAGGATGGCTATAGAATGGAACATCACAGAGTTACATGTCTTTGGGGATTCCTAGTTAATCATCAACCAAGTCAATGAAGAGTATCAAACCAAGGATGACAAATTGATACCCTACAAAAAGATGGTTGATTCTTTGAGATGCTACTTCACCTTTGTGACGTTTCAACAGATCCCTAGGACAGAGAACAAGGCTGTAGACGCCATGGCCACATTAGCTTCCCTTCTTCAGTTGGAGACACATGAATCCAAATTTGAATTCCTGGTGGAAGAGCTATGCCATCCCATCTTTGACTCATCTGAAAGCCATGTCATTTGTGCCATTATCACACATGAATCTTCCCGATATGGTGCTATCTATTCATATCTTCGTGATGGCATCATCCCTGACACATTCAACCACTATGAATGCTGAAACCTCATCCATAACACCTCTCACCACACCCTCATCTCTGGTGATTTATATAGGAGGGGTTTAGATGGGACGCTCCTTAGGTGCTTGGAAAAGGAGGAATCCAACCAAGCATTAGCTGACATCCACGAGGGCATTTGTGGCAGACATTCTAACAGTCTTGCCATGGCCTGAAGGTTGCTTAGGGTGGGATATTACTGGCCCACAATGCAGATAGATGCGGTCACCTTTGCTAAGTCATGTGAAAAATGTCAGAAACACAGAAACCTAATTCATACTCCAAGTAGGGAGTTGATCCCTTCTGTTTCTCATTGGCCATTTCAGCGTTGGGCCTTTGATCTAGTTGGGCAGATTCATCCCAACTCATCAGGTGGACATAAGTTCATTATTACTGCCACTGACTACTTCACAAAATGGGTGGAAGCTGTGCCACTTTCTGTTGCTTCAGGGAGGACCATTTCTTTGTTCATCTTGAATCATATTATTTTCTGATTTGGAGTACCTTCTGAGATCATTACTGACAATGGAGGTTAATTTAAGAATAAGGACCTAAAGCATCTATGCAAAAAGTTTAAAATCAAGCAACATTGGTCCTCCATCTATTTTCCACAGGGAAACAGACAGGCAGAAGCCTTTAACAAAACCATTCTTAAGATTCTTCATAGGACAGTACACAAGAATGGTAGGGATTGGCACTTGTAAATCAATCCAGCACTATGGGCTTACAGAACTAGCATTCGTACACCTACAGGAGCTACTCCTTTTTCTCTCACCTATGGCGCTGAAGCAGTATTGCCTTTAGAAGTTGAGATACCATCACTTAGAGTCTCACTCAGGTTTGATTACAGATGAGGATTACCGCGCCATGAGGTTACAGGAACTAGAACTTCTAGATGAGAAGCGTAAAGCTTCCTTTGATCATATGAGAGTGTATCAGAAGCGTATGTCCAAAGCATTCAACAAGAAGGTTCGCCCTAGAGAATTTCAAATAGGTGATCTTGTTTTGCGAGAGAACCCTAAGAACCAACAGAACCTAGAGAAAAAGGGCAAGTTTGAACCTAACTTTCTTGGACCATATGTCATCACAGCTGCTTTTGGTACCGGTGCATATTTACTATCAGATCCCGATGGAGAACAACTCCCTGATCCCATCAACATTGTGCACCTAAAGAAGTTCTATCCATGATGCCTATTCTGTCTAGGGGCATCCTTTGTACATATCTTATTGATCTTGAAAAAATTCCAAAAAAATTGATATATGATGCTGAAAAAAATCCTAAAAAGCATAAAAAGTCCTAAAAAAATACAAAAAAATCAAAAAATTTAAAAATTCAAAAAAATGAAAAAAGAATCCAAGTGGTGAAAACCTGGGAATAGGCGCTACTTGAGGCCTTTGCACCCCTATTTGTTAGCATGCGTCCTCAACACTGAGCCTTTCCCTCATGCCTTGACCTTATTTGACTTGGTCTGGAATTGGTCTTTGTCTTTGTCTAGGGGGCATAACTGTTAGCATTGGTCTTTTAGGTGCGTTTGTCTCTTGGGGCATTTCACAAGTATTTTTCAACACCACCCCAAAATAGTGTTTTTCAACACTACCCTTGCATCGAGTGTTTCCTAACACTTATCAGGTGTTTTACCCAACAGTCTCCTATGATGTGATATTTCTCACTAAGCAGATACGATACTCAGAGTTTGACTCTATGACCAACACACACGCACTTAAACAATCAACTCGCTGACGATATGATGACTTTATTTTTTTCTTTGTGTGCTGTCTATGAGGATTTCTTTGATGAGTGGTCTCTCCCTGAGAAGTTTTTGATGATGCATAGCTAGAAGACTGAGGGTATGAGAACATGTTTTCTTTCTTTATCTACTTGTGGGTATATTTTGTTGATCCTAACTATCATAAGCATTTATGCTGGTCTTACTTGACCCTATGGATTGACATGGTATTATCCTTGACTGTTTTGCGAGTGCATGCTTATAGCTATCCTGACATTCATATGTCTTGATACAAGAATAATCTTTCCATATCAAACTTAGGTGATCTCACTGCATTAGTCATCTTGACCTATATGTCTTTGATGCCTAGGTGAGATTTCCACATTTCTATCTAATAAAGATCATATTCATATCCACATAGTTAGGCTAGTGTGCATTGTATGATCTTACGATGCTACCAATAACACTCGATGATGATAATTAGATGTCTATAAGCGTTGTGACCTTGAAAGTCAACCACTTTCATAGTAGCTTGCATTTTTAGGGTCATGATAGTCTAGTTTTGCATTTCTTGCATATGGAGAGAGCTCTCCTCTTTTATCTTACATGGACCTGTCAGTCAACTGCGCTCACCTTTTCTTCTTCTCGATCATGTCTTTCACTCCTTGTCCTTTTCATGTTGAACCTGTTCCTATTCATCACAAGGGGTTAATCATATCATCATATCTATATCAAAACTGTCATTTTCAAGAAACATGAGTCTATATCATACACATGAGAATTAAACATACATCTATGAGAGAGAACATACATAAGCACATACATAAGCATTTTGAGCAAAATGATAAGACAATATACATAAAATGATACATCCATCATGAGTGAGACAAATACACATAATACATCAAACATCTAGTAATCTCATAAATCTATAACAATGTCATGATATATAATACAATATGAGATCCCAAAATCTGGATGAAAAGTCTCAAGATATGTCCAAAACATCTAAGACCTAACCCTAAGACTCACTACCACCCTCGTGAGGAGCTCATGGTGGTGGAGGCATAGCTCTCCTATTGAGTACTACATCTGATACCCCTTCCCTCTGAGAGTATGATGGTGCTCTCTCACCCTTTGGGATGGCCTGCAGATAGAGTCTGTGATAGTAGGCTGCTCTCGCTGACTCCCGTCAGAGCTCCAGTGCCTCTGCCTGTGCCATCGCCTCACGGCGTGCTATCTCTGCCCTGAGATCGGCTATCTACTGATCTCGCTCTGCCCTCAGATCCAGTAGCTGTTGATCTCTCACAACTATAGTAATCCAAAGCTACTATATCTCTGCCTCCTGAGCCTGTATCTGGGCTCTCAGATCATCTCCCCCCGCAGGTTGATCCTGTTGTGCCTCTGCCTACCGGTGAGCTGGTCTTGCCTCATCCTCGAGTGTCGCCAATCTCTGTCCCCATGACCATTTCTGGCCACCTAATCTCAACCCCTCTCCTCTCTCCATCCCCTCCCTCTCCTCCGTCCCCTCTGTCTCCTCCATCCCCTCCCTCCCCTCTGTCTCCTCCCTGCACTGGTACCTGTGCATCTGGTACCATAAACTGAGGGAATGGCACCCTTCGCCGCTCTGCTCTGTAGGCTGCATCAGCCCCTGCATCTGTCACATCAAAGAAATACTCCTAGGCCTCGCTCCTGATACCTATTATCTCTGCGACAGCCTGTTGATAGTCCAACATGGGTAGCCACCCATGACCCTCCTCGTCTCTGGCCCTGACATATGTGGTAGTCTCTGTCGAGACTCGCTGCTACCTCCCGAACTATCACCATACCCGAGTGATGTAGAACCTCTCCACTATCTCTGCATACCGACCTACCAGTGGCCGAGTGCACAGCATGTAACTTAGCTCATCGGCTGCATCTCCCCAGACCTCCACCTCCCTGTATGGCCTCCATGTGAACGAGGCTATCTCATCTAGAATCCACCTGTAGTACGTCACATCCCCACTATGGGCATGTGATATGAACCTGAGGTACTTGTAGATAAAGGGGTACCTCCTCTCCCTCGGCTGAACCCTGGAATGCACCACAGCGATGTGCTCCCATGCCCATACCTGTGCCAGGATGGCACCGCATGCCCATGTCTGACCATCTTTGTAGACGATCTCATGCAACTCATGGTACATCTCTGCCAATATGGCAGGACCCCAGGCCATCCGCCGAGGCCTACCGACCAAGTCAACCAATAATCGAGCCCATCCGAGTGGGAATCCCTTCTGACTGTGATCAGTCATTAGGATCTGCAAGATAATGGATGCCACTATACATGGCACTGGGTAGTCTCTGCCAAAATCATCTATCAGCCTCTCCTAGCTGATATGCCTATCCAGAATAGTGACATCCTGGAACATCTCCTGAACCAGTCAGCGCCCCTCAGTGGCATCCTGATCATAGTACACCTGTGCCAACAAACAAATCATGTCAATTTTTATCATATGGAAACATTACATTTATGATTATATCTTAAAACATGATTATACTCACTGGCTCGCCATGACATGGCACTCGTAAGATCCTGTAGACGTCCTCTAAGGTGATCGACGCCTCTCCAGTAGGCAGGTGGAAGGTGTTGTGCTCACTATGCCATCTCTCGGCAAGAGCAGTCAACAACCCATGGTCCACTCTGATGTATGGATATCTCAACAGATATCTAAATCCCATAGCTCTGATGTCGGCATTGCCCGGATCGTCTAGATCTCAGACACATCTCAATCCTGTCACCTTCGGTGCTCTGATGATCAACGCCGGAAAGACCTTCTGCAAGCCTAAATCAAGCCAGTTGTTAGCACATATCATGATGGATGTCTAAAAACTCAATATAAAACATCTCTACAGCGTAACATTTTCTAGACCCATGTCATTTTTGCTCAAAAATGTGTTAAATATCAAATTTTCAAACTGGGCGATATTATTTTTTAGAGAAGTATCGTGTGATACTTCTCCCTATAGCAGGGTGATAGACCTTATGCCGCATGATACTTCGCCCAGTATCGTGTGATCTTTTGCCCAGTATCGTGCGATACTGGTGCCTTAGGTCACGCGATACTTTGGGGACCCGCGAAGTATCGCCCGACATTTCTCCTCAAAAGGCGCGATACCTCTAAAGTATCACGTGATAGTTCGCTCAGTCAAAATTTTTAAAATTTAAAAATTTGAAAAATGTGTTAAAAAAAAGCTATTAAATGCAAAAAATGACTCAAAAAGCTTAAGTTTTTCGAAAACATATCGGGGCAGGATAGTGTGGTGGCCGGTTGTGCAACCGGGCGCGCTCAAATCGATGCTTGTGGACGGGAACTCCTGCTTGCTGGGCCATTTTCCCTCTTTAAAGCTCTGAAAATTCTCAAATCACTAAAAGACAAATGACTTTTGAAAATGACATTTTGACCCCTTTTATAACCTTTTGACTTTTTGACCTCATTTTCAAAACACCTCAGAATTGCACAAAAATTGCACCCTTAGCTAATTTCGACGTCCTGGATCTATTTTAAGACTCAAAATCAAAATCTAAGGTCATCTTCATAGTCAAAATCACATTTCAAAATCTTCCCTTCTTCTGCGTAGTTGACTGATCCTTTGAGGCCTAATCCTTCGATCTTTGTTGGGGCATCATCATTTCTTCATTTCCATGTCTTCCAAACTTCTAGTCTTTCATTCATCTTCATTACATTCCCTCCTTTCTCATGTTTGACTACATCTTTTCAGTCAGGCTGGGGCATGTTTCATTGCCTAATGGTTAACCTATTTGACCTTTACATTCGATTGTGATTTCCTTCTGATTTGATCAAATCCTTATCAATTCACTATTCTCCTCTCTACCTGATTTCAATTTCAATTCCGAGGGGGTAGTACCTATGGGATTCTCATCCCCAATTGCTTGATTTTCCTGATTCAGACATCTTTTGTGAGCTGTCGCTCAAATTTGAGATTCTTATCTCTTACTTTGAATGTGATCCCGACTCGACCTCATGTTCAAAGGCCTTTGTCTATGTTTGTCTAGATGTGATCCTGAATCGACCTCATATCTGAGTTGTTCTGTGATCCCAAATCGATCTCACATTTCAACTTCATTCTTTGACTACATGTGTTCCCAAATCGATCACACATTAGTCAAAGAGGGGCAAATGTATGCACCCTAAAATGGTCACCTAGACTTTGGGCCCCATTTATTCAATTTATCAATCCTGAATCATTTTATCAATAATCAATATTTTTCAACAATATCAATCTCTTGATCAAATCCTAATTTCGATCATATATTAGATTTTTATCCTATGGGAAAACCATTTATCCTAATTTTTTATTTACCTAAAAGGGATATTTCCTCCCCTTTTAATAAATAAAAATCTCCCACTTTTCCTCTTATCCTAAGTTGCACAAATAAAGTATTATTCATATTTTATAAAAAGGAGAAAAGCACTTTTTGTCTCATATGGACATAAAGTCAACTCCTATTTTCCTATTGGAGGATACTTGTGCACATGGATTTCTCCTCTTTCAAGCTCCACCGCTAATTAAGACTTTTTGCCTCTTAATCTCCATGGTCCATTTCACCTCATTTCTTATAAAAGGAGAGCTCTCTCCTCCATTTGCATATACCATATTTTTATGCTAATGTTATGCTGCAGGTTTTAGGTGCATTTGGAGCTTTTGAGGATATTGAAGACTTGTTGCTTTCATCATTTAGTTGCATATTTTCTTTCTTAGTTGCATGATAATGACATTCTTAGTATAGATTTCCTTTTATGCAATAGATTTAGCTCACATAGTCTAAATAGGAGGCATTGTAATCCATTGTTATTTCCTTTCATAGATTAGTTGCATTGTACTTTCCTTTCATAGATTAGATTGCATCCTCATTTTAGTTGCATTGCATTGCATTTTCATAGTGATTCTTGAGGATATTGGCATTGTTGCCCTTGTCTTCACTTGAATCTCTCATTGTGTGGTTGACTAGCAAGGTCACAAGCTTGTAGCTCTAGCTGAGAGAAAATACATCATAGTCCTTTGCAACTCCATACATAGAGAGCTATGAGCCGCTTTGTGAGGCCTCATTCTTGAGCAACCTTGCATGTAATGGTTCATAGAAGTGCACCATTTTAGTGTGTACAATATGATGTTTACAGCCACTATCTATGATCCATGTATCATTTCTGCTTATTTTAGAGATTAGTGTTGTTTCTTCATGTTTCTCTTCTTCCTCTGAATCATCTTTCATAGCAACAAATACTACTTCTACATCATCATCAGTGTTAGATTGAGATTCAAATTTTTCAAATATTTAACATACCTTTTTCCCTTTGTCATAACTATCTCGATTATCTTTGTTGTTGTGTCGGTAGCCTCTGTTGACTCTTCTCCCATAGCTTCCTTCAGATCGGTCTTTGGATCTATCATCATCTTTCTTATTCGAACATCTAGCAGTGATGTGGCCAACTTCTTTACAATGAAAACATGCTAAGGGTAGCTTGCCTCTATACCTTCCCTTACCTTTGGGCAATCTTCTAGCCATAAGAGCTTCAAGCTCATCAAGTTCATCATCGGTATTACTATCACTATCATTATTCTTATCATTCCTGCTACTAGACTTACCAATCTTCAAAGAGGACATGAAAGTGGATTCAACAGAAGGTACAACACTATTGTCAAAGTTATTCAATTCAAAGGTTGTAAGCTTACCGATCAGTGTGTCAAGAGTAAGGTTCGATGTAGCTCTTGTTTCATGAATTGCAGAGATCCTAATCACATAAACTGGAAGCAAATTTTTGAGAATCTTTCTTATCACTGTTTCATTGTCAATAACTCCACTGGATTCTCTAATAGCATGTACTACCTCTTTTAGTCTATTTGTGTATTGCACAATGTTCTCACCTTCTTTCATCTTCATATTATCAAATTGACCTCTTAGGCTTTCTACTCTGGCTCTCTTAACAATCGCATCTCCACTGCATATTAGAGTCAGTTTATCCCACATGGCTTTGGTAGTTGTGCATCCCTTAATGTCTTCAAATTTGACATCGGTACAGGTAGTAGCAATTTCTATCATAGTAATATTGTGTTCATGCCTGTCCTTTAGTTGATCAAGTATCAGGGGACCTGGTGTCGGTTCAATGTAGCCATTATCCATCAGTTCTAGTGTAAAATTCCCAATTCCAAATATTTGCAACTTCATCTGGCTTTGCCATACTGTGAAGTTATCTTTGTTCAGCTTTGGCACTTCCCTCTTATACATCTCAAGACCTTTTTGCTGAAGTCCTTAAAACTCTGTTCTAAGCAACCACCGCTCTGATACCAATTGTTAGAATAACTGAGAGGGGGGTGAATCAGTTATCCAGTGTCCCAAAACAAAATGTATAATCCAAGACAAATTCTTCAACTTCTGCTACTCGGTAAACATAAAATATTTTCACTGTCTATGTTTCTACCGATTTTTAGTCTAAAACTTATAATAGTTACCGATCAAATCTAACATGTAATATGCAAATTATGATAACAAACAAATATCACAATCAACACATAACACAAGAGATTTAACCTGGAAACCCTGTGAAGGGAAAAACCACCTGGGACCGGCAACCCAAAATTGTTCACTCTTCTGAAGTGAGGTTGGTGAAGACACAACCTTGTTAAAGGTTACAAACACACTGTTAGGTGTGACCTTGTTAGAGGATTTTAGACCAGAAGTTATCGTCCAACCAGCAGTCACTCTGGGGTTGACAGGATAACAATGTTCAATCTATGAATGAAACATCAAAAGACTTTCATAGTCCACTCGGTTAAGAGATTTGACTGTGTACAATGGTTAAATATGTAATAGTAGATGATCTACCTTGAAACAACTTCAATTACAGTTTACAAATCAATGTTCAGCTCATTCAAATCTTTTTGATCAATATACCACTTCAGATTCAATACTATATCAACTTACTATCCGTCGGTAATTACTCTCTGTAGCTCGGTAATTGTTCTGCAGCTCAGTTCTCGTTAACTAGTATGATCAGAATGCATGAAAACTTGTTCACATTATAATTCTGTAGTATCTTCTTCTTCTGGCTTCTTCAACAATGAAACCAATGTCTCTTATGTAGACGAGTAAATCATTTTCTTTTCCTCCATTAGATTTGCCACTTAATCATATTCATAGATTTTGTCACTTTAAGCTTCCTCGGCTGATGTGTTAGTAACACATTTCAATCTACTCCATTAGATCTTTTTTTATTTATGTTAGCCATCGATCTTCATAACAAACTTTATCTGTTACCTCGATTTCATACACTTTATAGCTCATCACTTTATTGGCTAAACTGATCATTTAATTTCTTTCTGTTTTGCTCGGTTAACAAAGAAATGCGTTGGTGAACATAAGCTCAATTAACACTATGGTCGGTATACACTACATTCCATTAGTTTATACTGTAATGCTTTATTTACCGATAACACTCCTTTGTGTCTTTCAGCTCTATTCTTCATCATAGATGAATGCAACATAATAAAGTCAATTTCATCAAGTCATAGACTCATCAACAAGTTACTCAGTCTATTCCTTATCCTCATCTGATATATACATCTTCCTCATGTAGATATTTATGTTCTTCATCTCTTTTTCTCCTTTCTTCAGATGTGTCGGTATAGTAACTTACAAGATAAGTATTGTCAAGCTAGTTGACATCAATGACAACATAATACTAATTTAATCATCTTGCATATCTAATCAGCAACTCCTTAGTAATCTTGAATTACACATTCTCCATTCAGGTTCTAAATCAGTTGTAGTTCATCAGAATTGAAGGGTTAGGGGTCACCCAACTTGCCCTTGTCTCACCCATATACCCTTGATCACCTTAAACTGGCCACAAATTGGACTTCATGTCCAGTTTGGTATGGGGATGCCAAAAATATATAAAAAATATAGGTGTTATAAGAAAAAATGTATATAAGAGATCACACATTCTAAAATGGAGTGTTGGTAGGAAATAAATTTCATAGTGATGCAAGTTTTTGATACGACAATTCCATGCTCAAAATCTACAAAAAGTGGCCCAAATATTCAACTTTCTTTTTGCATTTTCTCTAACCAGCTGACCCAAAAATCTACAAAATGGATATCATAATTCATCTATATAGATCTAGAGATGTGCAAAAAGCTCAAGAAAGGTGGCATTGAAAGCATTCACAACCTAAACAATACTGATGATATTGGGATTTTTCATATAATTGACTTGAATTTACTAATTTTTTTGAAGGTCGTCAATTTCGTGTTAGGATATTTGAACTATGGAAGCTTCTTCCTCATATTGGTAAAGATCCATATTAGTGGTTTCTTGATTTTTGTTGCAAAATTTGGATGGCACATTGTATGTAAGAAATTTTACTTCATTAGGATTACAATTATTATATCTTATTTTTCAAAAAAAGGTCATTTTCATTACCTTTTCTCAATCGCATTAACCTACCTTAATCTACGAACAAAATAGAACTATGGATCTAAACAAGAAACAAACAAATTCTATACATCATAACCCATACACAAAAAATGAACACTTAAATCCTCCAAAATTACAAATGTTCAGGAATTGATGATGTTGGAATCCTTGAATTTCTCCTACCTTAGATTGATTGTTACCTGACATATGAAATGTCTAAGTGTTCATGCATAATAGAAATGACTTTCCCAAACTCCTTGTTTTGAAGCTTCCTTTACACATTACTACTCATGATGAAACTTATTAAAATAAAATTTGATTAAAACTCAATCTTGGAATCAACTCAACAATCAAAAGGAAACTAGACTAAATGCTAACCTGGCCAACAAAAAAGAAGACCACACAAAACATGAAACCCTAAATAGTGTGACTACAAATAACATAAAAACAAAAAAAGGTACAAAAGAAAGACCAAAAGCCAACAAAATATTGAAGGGATGACAAATAAGCTCTAGGGGCACAAAATAGGTGGGTCAAAGATTCAGGAATCAAGGTTTTGACGGACTTGAGTCTCCTCAACATCCCCAAAAATTCTAAACCTTGAAACCCCAAAACTTTTAAACTTTAAAATCCCAAAAATTCAAAAATTCAACACCCCAAAACTTTGATGCTTCAAAACCCCAAAACTCTAAAACTCTAAAACTTTGAAAATTAAAGAAAAAAAAGGAGGGGTTTTTAAAGATTGGAGTATCATGGTTTTGAGAGATTTGAGTATCATGAACGTCCCTAAAACCTTGAAACTTTGAAATCATGAAACATAAAAAATCTGAAACCTTGAAACCCTAAAATGACAAAGCTTTGAAACCCCAAAACTTTGACTCTTCAAAACCCCAAAACTTAAAATTTTTAAAACTTTGAAACGCCATAGTGTCAAAATTTTGAAATTTCAAAACCTTAAAACTTGCAGGAAACCCTAGTACCTTAAAAAATTTAAAACTTAGAAATTTTGAAACCCCAAACCCTCAAAATTTTGAAACTTCAAAATCCCAAAAATAAAATAGAAACAAGGAAGCTTTTCTAATAAATCATTGAAGTATAAGAGATCGCTTCACTATTTGACTTCCTTGATGCTTTGGTTAGAGAAATCCCAAGAAAAGGGAACAAAAAAAAATACGAGGAAAAACTATAAAAAAAAGAAGAAGTAAAAGCAACAAGAAAAAAAAGAAAAGGGGTCCTCATTTTTTTCTTCAAAGTATGAGGAATGTGTAGAATAGCACAACACTATCCACATATGAATGATTCTAGGAGACCTTTGATAAATTCTTAATGGTAATTAAGAAATGTAAACATAGAAAAATCTTTTGATAGCTCTGCAAAACTATGCACCTTGGAACAACACCACAAAACTATGCACAAATCACATATTATTTTATTCCTTTCAAAGTTCAAGTCAATTCAAATATTCCCTTATTCAAAGATAAAATATATGTAGCAATACTATATCTCTATTCCAACAACCTAAAAGTTAGTTCTCTATCAATAATTTCATGAATGTTGAGAATAATTTCTTTTTTATTATGAAATATTTATTTAGTCTCTAATTGGTGACAAATACTTAGGGCATAGTTTTATAAAGTAAATCCACTTATATAGCCTAAAAAGATAGTATCAAGTACAATGATATTGACTAACTAATGATTAAGTTGTAATGAGAATATGGTTTTCAAAAACATGGGTATTAATTGATATTATGAACTTTTTCTTTTATAAAAAGAATTGTTGTCTTTCATATTAGATAGATGAAATCTCAATATCAACCATCCTTAGACAATTATTGTCTTCTTTCCACATGGTACATCAATGATAATTTGTCAAAAACCTCTCCCTTTGTCATTGATGAAAACCAAACCTCTCAATGATATGATATTTCTACTCTAATGCTCATGGTACAATCTTTATAAATTTCTCACCCTTTCCCAAATGCTTCTCCTTACTCATCTTCCCCCTCTTTGACATAAATGGAAAGGGTTATCCATGGATAAGTAATTAATACATTGAATCGCTTCCCTTGAGATCATGCTTCTCATGAATAAATTAGTGAATAGATGAGATTGACATAATTTGAACAACTTCTCCGTCAAGTATAAAAAAAGTCTCTTTTGGAAAAGGTTTTTTGAAAATGTCTATAATTTTCTCCATAGTAGCAACATATTCTCAAACTTTAGTTGTTTCTCAAGTAATTTCTCTATCAAGGAATGATATTTAATCAAAATATGCTTCCTCCTTGAGTACATAACTAGATTATTTGATATGTTCATAAAACTTGTATTTTCACGAAATTTGGAGATGGGATGCTCATATTCAACCTTAATGTCTTTCAAAAAAATTTTCAAAATTGAGTCCAATAATCCATTGTTGCAATATATTTTGCCTCTAATGTAGATTAAAAATAAATAAAATGATGTAGATTAAATAACTAAAGTTTATTTCTCACTCAAACGAGATATCATAATGTTGTACTCTTTCTATCATCAAAACGTCCAACCCAATATGCATTTGTATATGCTATAAGGGTGGAATATTAACCTCTTTGATATCACAACCCAAAATCTATAGTACACTTTAAATATTCTATGATGGTATGCACATGATTTTCTTTTGGAGCTAGTTGAAAGTGTGCCACCAATCCTCCTACTTTCATTATGTTAGATCTTGTAGGTATCACACATAAACTTCCAATCATGGACCCAAATAGGATTTGATTGGCATTGATATATTCATCTTCATTAATTTATAACATGTAACAATGAGATTACACTCACTTGATTACATTCTTTCATCTCGAATTTATTCAAAATCTCCTTAATATACTTGGTTTGTGAAATATATGTTCCTTCATTTGATTAATAAATTCACAATCCAAGGAAGACATATAATCCACTAAGAATTGGCATTTTCAACTCATTTTGTATATTTTTGGAAAATTATTGGCACATCTTGTCTTTTTCTCCACCAAAAATAATGTCATCTACCTAGAATACAATAATCAAATAGTTATCTCCTTCATTCTTGATATAAAGATTGTCATCCACAATTCCCCTTTTGAAACCAAGCTCTTGAAGATGCATGTTTAGTCTTGAGTACCAATCCCTCAAGGCTTGTTTAAGTCTAAAAAGTGCCTTCTTTTGTTTTCAAGCATAGTCCTCATTCTTTGATATAATAAACCACTCTAGTTGTTCAATATACACTTCTTGCTCCAATTTTCTATTTAGGAAGGTTGATTTTTCATTCATTTGGTAAAATTTGAAGTTCTTCAAACTACTAAATGCTAAAAACATCAAGTTATAGGTTCCATATGAGAAACAAGAGAAAATGTTTCTTCAAAATAATTTCATTCAACTTGATCATACCCTTTGCACACAATCCTTTCTTTGTTTCTCATATAACTTCAAATATTACTTTTCTTTAAACTTATATATAACATCATATATTTATCTTAAGAGTTCAATCCAATTAATTTTAGAAAATAATCAATTAATAGCATAAAATACCTTTCTTCTTGAATGTTTCTTTTTTAGTTAGACTATAGAGATCTGCAAGTATGAGATTTAATGGTTTCAATGTTGAGTTCTCCTTTTATTTAAATAGTTCCATCATTTTCTTCCCAAGTTGACATTTCTTTCAAGTGATATTTATGGGCTTTGAAATCTTTATCATATCTCTTACTTCTTCCTTATGAGTGATCATAACAATATTATCAAATATTAAATGGCTCAATATTCTTTTCCACAACTAGCTCTCATATTATTTCCCATGTAACATCCTTCATTAGTGATTTCATTTAGGATGTAAATATTATTTGATATTCTACGAGAAATTTCTATTAATTTTCTATTCTTCTTTATTTAACATCCTTTGGGAATAAACGTAATGGTGTGCCCTTGACCACATAACTGAATTACACTTTGAGATTATGCTTTAACCATTTAACATAAAGGACATTCTCAATTTTTTTTTCATTGTCTAGATTAAGAGTCCCTTTTCCTTTTATATCTTTCTTATTTTTGCCTCTAAATTTCACCATCCCTTCATTTTCTTTCTCAAGGTTGATAAATTTACATTTTCAACATGTCATATGTCTTGCAACCACTATTAGCATACCATCTATCACTTTAATTTTGTTACATATAGAGATATTTGAGAAAACATGAATTCTTTCTCAAATTTCTCCTACTTTTATTTGTTAAATCTTAGTTGGCTCATTCTTACTTTTGTTAGGAATGCGGCCCTTGTTTTTTCTTGGAGTTTTAGCAAAAATAGATCTACAAAAAAGTTGTATGTCCAGAATTTTTGCACTTGTAATATATAAATATTATAACCATTAGAGAAGAAAGTGTATTATAATTCCTTTTGGTGAAACTAGGAGTATATCTTACAAAAATTATACTATCTATTTCTTTGTGACAACTAATTATTGCATAAATTGTCCTTGTTTTCCTTTGGTAGTTGGTAGAGGGACCCTGAAGGTGACCATTCATGTCATAAAGGGTTGATGGTTCTAATTTATGAGGTTCTAAAGTCTAAGAAGGTTGAGAGGTCCCAGCTCAATCAGAAGGCCCTTGAATATTATGATACAGATAGCAAAGAATCGAAGGAACCCTTTATGGAGGACATTGAAAATGAAGAGGTCAACTCTGAGCAACCTAGCAGTCCCTCCATGCATCGTGGCTCCTCATCCAAAATAAAAAAGAGGAAGGTCAAGATGGAGGACTTGGTTACTGAAATGGAGATGGAGGAAGAGGAAAGTAGGGATGACAGTGTGAAGGGGAAGGGTAATAATGAAATAGAGACTACAGGGAAGTGCACCAGAGCCAAAAATAAGAACAAGAAGAGGGGTAAGAGGGTTGTCATCTCTTTTGATGATGATTCTGCCTCATAGGAGAATGCTCGGGTCAAATAGGATAAGTGGGTGGAGAAGGAACCTAGTATGGGGAACCTTGATGATTTAGACCAGAATGTTCTGGTAGGTGAGAATATCATGTAGGATATAGACCAGGATGTGGCTAATATTGAGAAGGATAGTCTGGCCAATAACAGGGGTTGTGAGGAGAGCTCCAAGGAGGAGATGGCTTGTGTGAAAAAGAACTTTGATAACCTGGGGTGTATTGGTTTCTTTAACAACCTCAGCACCATGAAAAATGACATCAACACTATTAAAATCCAATCCAACAGTTCCAGAAGGAAATCGAGGCCCTTGGAAAAATGAATTTGGGAGAGAAGACTATGGGACAGTGTATTAATGAACTAAAGGAGGTTGTTGGAAAGGATAAGGGGATAACAAACCTTAATGATAGAATCATTATAATGGAGAATAAAATAAAAGAGGGGGATGTGGTGAAAGGTGGTAACATTCTTAAGAGAATTGATAAAATGGAGAACAAAATTGACCAGCTGGAGAAGACGGTGGGTAACATCGCTGAGCAGAGTTTTTCCATTCTCAAGGCCTTGGCTGAGCATGTCAAGATACTTGTGGACAAGATAGAGCAGGGAAAAGGGGAGCAAGTGCTCATGGAGGTTCAAGAGGATCACAGACCTAGTAAAAGGACCAAATAAAGCTTCAAAAATTTGGAGCATCACAAGAACAAAGTGTATCATCTTAAAATGGAAGCACTTCCATGTTAAGAGTGTTTATCCCTCTGAGTAAGTGGTTTGGGGTCATAGTGGATGCCTTGAATTTATCTTTTCTTTGATCTAGCTTTTTCCCCATTTTCCACTTCATTTATGCACTTGATTTCTTCATTCTACGTGAAATTAGGGTTAGGATCCCAAGGATTCTCCTTAATTTCCCTCTTCTATGGCTCTATTTTCTAGGTAGGACTTAAAAATAGGTCCTCCTAGACTTCATCATGTTCATCATAGTATTTTTTGCCTCTCCCTGGCACTCTACCCTATTCTGGCATCATTTCTAGGTCTCCGGGCACCCCCGGGACCTCTTATTTCTCACTCTGACTAAGACCCTGAAATCTGTGTCCTTAAGGTCAAATTCGACCTAAAGGGGTAAAAATCAACCTAAAGGGGTCAAATTTGACCTAAAGGGGTCAAGGTCGACCTCAACCCTGACCTAGTCAGGTTTGAGCTCGTCCTTGACCCTGGGTTCAAATTTCAAGGTCTCGGGATCTCCGATTGTCGGGTTTCAGAAATAATTATTTTCCCGCTTCTGGGTCCACTGTTTTGATCTCCAAAATGGTAAACTCTTAAATTATATTTAATTTAGGTCCATTCCTATAGGGTTGAGGCCTAATTGGAATTTAATTCCCTAAGGTGGCTCCTCTAGAGGATTGTGCCCTAGATCAATATAAAAGGAAGCCTTCCTCTCTCATTTTCACATCTCATCTTCAAGCAATTTCATGATCAAGCTCTCAAGATTTTCTCAAGGTGATCAAGCAAGCATTCCATTCAAGAAAGAATCCATTCAAGCATTCAAGTTCTCTTCTCCATCCAAGTTCTCCATTGAAGATCAAGGATTCAAGCATTCAAGTGATTGAAGGGATTTGGTTCAAGCATTCAAGATTCATCATTCAAACCCTAGATCTAGCCATCATGATGGTGTGATCTTCCTTCAAGATCCTTTGTTCATCTTCAAGATCCATTCATTCTTCCCTCAAAATGGATTCCAAGCATACAATCGTGGAGGTTTGATTTACATTTATTGATGTTATGTTCAAGATTTCATATTAACATACTTGATTACATTTCAAATACAATTTGCATATCTATTGAATATCATAGCTTCGTTGTTAGATCTACTTCTACTACTTGCTAGCATTCTCCATTTCAATTTCAATATTAAGGTTAATTCTAAACCGGGGTTTGACCAAGGCAAACCCCTCAAACAAACAACAAAAACTCTCTTTTTCTTGTAGGTACAGGTGCGAAATTTTGGATCTAAGAGCAGATTTGGATCCCCTTTTCGGTGAACTTCTGGGATCTGCGAACAAAGTCAGAATCAACCTTCAAACAAAAAATGTAGTATTTGACCTTTTATGAGGGTCAAACTCGACCTCCCTCAAAATTGGAAAAGATTTCTGGGTTTTGTAGATCTCGTAGTTTTGGTTCAAGCTGGTGCAAATCAATAGTTTCTAAGACTATTTGACAGGGTTTTCAGTAGGTTCTTTTTAAGAGGTAAGTACCTTTATCTCTTCATTTCAACATTATTCATTTACATTTACTTTCCATATCAATACAATTCAAATGTAAGTGCAAAATATTAGCTTTGGGGTCTCTTTTATGTGCAAATCATTGTTCTAGGACCCCATCCATATTTTATCCTCTACATTTTGGTGAACCTAACATACTTCCCCCTTTCTTTTGTGGATTTAGATGCCCTATTGTGCTAGATCTTCCTTTGCATTATCTTGTGTGTTCACCTTCACTTTACATTTTGGTGAACCCAAGATAGACAACTCTTTCTTTTTGGTGTTAGATCATTTGTTTTCTTGCCTTAGGGTTAGATTTATTTTATGCTCTTGCATTTACATTTCAAAAATACAAAAACATTTACATTTTCATGCTTTTAGTATTCAACATGTATGATTCTTATTTTGAGTACTTTGATGAGGCTTTTGTTGTTCAAGATGATAGATACCTTAATGAGATACATGGAAGTGAGGATGAAAATTGTTTGAATGAGATCTTCATTGATCCTATTCCTATTTCACCCTCCTCCACAACCTCTTCAATTGACCTTTACAAAGATGAGTTAGGGATTGATGTTAATTCTTCTCCTAATATATGTCTTTTCGATGAGCCTATTTTACAATACAATTTACCTTCTTTCCCCTTTAGGGATCAAGCTTTGATGACTTATGACACTCCTAAAATGTGCTTAATGGATAGGGATGATAATCCTCCTATTTGGGATGAACCTTTAAAATTGGATGTTGATTACTCTCTTTCTCATGAAACCATTATGGATAATCCTCCTATTTGGGATGAAACTTTAAAATTGGATGTTGATTACTCTCTTTCTCATGAAACCATTATGGATAATCCTCCTATTTGGGATGAACCTTTGGATTTTGATGTTGATTACTCTCTTCCTCATCAAGCCATTGTGGATAATTCTACTTTTTGGGATGAACCCTTGGATAAATACATTTATTTGTCCCCTCCTTGTGAAGAATTTTTGATACAAGTAGATGATATATTCTCTAAAACACACTTCCCTTATACGAAAGAAGATGACATTATAAATCCTTCACCTCCATTTAGGGTTCCTTCTAGTGATGAGACATTAGTAGAGAAAGATAAGAATTCCCTTAATGCTTTTCCTCTTAGTGGTGATCTTATGGGAAATCACGATCCTACCTTACAACCTTCTTACCATAATATTACTTATATATATTCAAATCCTTTTCCAACTGTGGTTCCAAGAGTTCCTCTGGTTGTGTCTTCCATTCATATCACTTCCTACACTTTTACCAGTGTTCCTAATCTTCCTAATCCTAATCCTATCTTTCCTAATTTGATTCCTAATTCTCCATCTACTATTCCTAGTTCTTCCCACACTTATGTTGAGGTTCAAACTATGGTTCATGATGTAGATGTGCAAATATTCTTCAAAGTACCCTTCCCTTATTATCCGATCCATAAAGATAAAAGAAAAGAAATTTCCCCTTTGAGATTTATTCATAATTTTACCCCTCACTCCGATATAACTGGGGGGCAAGAGGCATATTTCTTCCTATCTTTTAGAATCCATTATGTTCCTGCTTTGAGCTTAATTGGTTATTCTTTCATGGTTTTTCATCTATTTCTCTCTTCTATTATTCAAGATATCTTTTCTAGGACATTTGTTTTGCAAAGGTATCCCTTGCCTTTCATCCCTGGGGGGAAAGGTTCTCCCTTCTTTCTCTTTATCTAGGGAACCACTTTCCTTAGCTTAGTGGTATTTGTTTATATTGCAATATTATTTCATCATATTGACAGATGTTTTGACTATTAATAACCTTCTTATATGAGAAGTTGTTGTCCTAAGTTGTCACTTCTTCTCTATGTTTCAAATTATTTTCTTTATAAACTCTCACCCTTGCTTGGTGTTGGAGTTGTTTCCCTCATTCCAAAGATTCCTTTTTCCTCTTGTTTGCAAGGGGCTTTATGATTGAATCTTTGTTCCCATTTTTTGAAAGATGATATTTTATCTAAAGCACTCCTTTTTGGTGGGGGTCTTGTTGATAAGATCTCTTTCATTTGAGGATCCTTTTCCATGAGTGACATATCCTTTTCATGATTATCTATATTCTTGGATGTAGGGGTCAATATCCCTCGCTAAGAATATGGTATACATTGTTGTAAACTGGATATCTCCTTGCATGGTGAAGTAGGTATCCTCTTTCATCTTTTTTCCTACACTTGGGGGGCAAGGATGCCATTCTCTTCTATCTATCTAGGATTCACCTCTTTCCTCGGTTAAGAAGTATTTATCTATTATGTGACATTCAATCATAACATGACAATTTTGGTTTGCATTAAGGATCTATGTCCTTGATCATAACCTATTTTATTGTTTGACATTGGGTTCCCATGGTTGATATATCTCTCACCTTGGAAACTAAGCAGTGTGCTATCCTTCATAGGGGTTACTTTCTTTTCACTTCTTGTATGATATCTCTTTACATTTGTCCCTTCCATGGCCTCATAGGAGCTGTGACCGTCTTGGCTTAGACTGGGTGTTGTTTGTGGATATTGTCTTGATGCTGAAGAAAGGCTTTATCCTTGTTCTTTTTCTTTCCTTAACATGTCAAAAAAATATGTTTTTTCCATATTAAGGAGGGGGGCATATATAGGGTCTCCCTTGTACTATAGTTTTTATTACATGCTAAATCTTGGAAGGTAATGCACATAAGTTGCTAAATCCTAAAAAGATATGCATTTATATGCTAAATCTTCTGAAGGTAACGCATATAAGTTGCTAAATCCTAAGGAGAAACACATTTTTCAAAATTTTCAATATGCTAAATCCTCTGAAGGTAACGCACATAAGTTGCTAAATCCTAAAGGGACATGCATTTCCAATTTCAAATATGCTAAATCTTGGAAGGTAACGCACATAAGTTGCTAAATCCTGAAAAGACAAGCATTTATATGCTAAATCTTCCAAAGGTAATGCACATAAGTTGCTAAATCCTGAAAAGACAAGCATTTATATGCTAAATCTTCCAAAGGTAATGCACATAAGTTCCTAAATCCTGAGGAGACACGCATTTCATATTCATAGTGATACAGGAAGGTGGATCTATGAGTATTCTAGAAGCCGTCAGAAGATGCATTACAATTACAAGCACAATTTATGAGTGAACCTGTTGGACTCTCCCTCCAGGGTGATTCACAGTAAGGTGGGCATCTTACTGGGCGAGGTAATCACTTTCTCCTTTCTCTCTTTTATGCTTTCATGCTAGTAGGACAGGATCATGAGCTATGTTATTTATAGTGTTGCTCTTGTCTTTCTTATGTAAACATTTATTCTTTTATGA
Source organism: Chamaecyparis obtusa (assembly GCA_027943335.1). NCBI lineage: Eukaryota > Viridiplantae > Streptophyta > Pinopsida > Cupressales > Cupressaceae > Chamaecyparis > Chamaecyparis obtusa. The sequence continues at coordinate 508,956 of BSBK01001626.1, read as the reverse complement.
TAGCTTTCCAAATATGATATTAGCATGAGGAATATTTCTTAGTGAGGTTTCTTATGCTAATTGATTTGGTTTATTTAGTGCTAACCCTTTTTCTTTTGGTTTTATTATTTCGCACCCTCGTGTATATATGTTGAGTTAGAATCTTTTGTCTGGGGGTTCGTAGCTAAGTGTTATTTTATCTCTTTGTGAATCCACTTGGATCTCCTCTTTCTTCTCCTTTACCAAGATTTTGCATTGAGTCCATACTCTTGCTAAAGTGGGGGCTTAATGTATCGTCTTAAAATGGAAGGACTTCTATGTTAAGAGTGTTTAGCCCTCCGAGTAAGTGGTCTGGGGTCATAGTGGATGTCTTGAATTGATCTTTGCTTTGATCTAGCTTTTTCCCCATTTTCCACTTCATTTCTGCACTTGATTTCTTCATTCTAGGTGAAATTAGGGTTAGGATCCTGAGGATTCTCCTTAATTTCCCTCTTTTATGGCTCTATTTTCTAGGTAGGACTTAAAAATAGGTCCTCCTAGACTTCATCATGTTCATCATAGGATTTTTTGCCTCTCCCTGGCACTCTACCCTATTCTGGCATCATTTCTAGGTCTTCGGGCACCCCCAGACCTCTTATTTCTTACTTTGACTGAGACCCTAAAATCTGTGCCCTTAAGGTCAAATTTGACCTAAAGGGGTCAAAATCGACCTAAAGGGGTCAAATTCAACCTAAAGGGGTCAAGGTTGACCTTGAACCTGACCTAGTCAGGTTCAAGCTCGACCTTGACCCTGGGTTCAAATTTCAAGGTCCCGAGATCTCCGATTGTCAGGTTTCAGAAATAATTGTTTTCCCACTTTCGGGTCCGCTGTTTTGATCTCCGAAATGGTAAACTCTTAAATTATATTTAATTTAGGTCCATTCCTATAGGTTTGAGGCCTAATTGGAATTTCATTCCCTAAGGTGGCTCCTCTAGAGGATTGTGCCCTAGATCACTATAAAAGGAAGCCTTCCTCTCTCATTTTCACATCTCATCTTCAAGCATTTTCATGATCAAGCTCTCAAGATTTTCTCAAGGTGATCAAGCAAGAATTCCATTCAAGAAAGCATCCATTCAAGCATTCAAGTTCTCTTCTCCATCCAAGTTCTCCATTGAAGATCAAGGATTCAAGCATTCAAGTCATTAAAGGGATTTGGTTCAAGCATTCAAGATTCATCATTCAAACCCTAGATCTAGCCATCATGATGGTGTGATCTTCCTTCAAGATCCTTTGTTCATCTTCAAGATCCATTCATTCTTCCCTCAAAGTGGATTCCAAGCATACAATCATGGAGGTTTGATTTACATTTATTGATGTTATGTTCAAGCTTTCATATTAACATACTTGATTACATTTCAAATACAATTTGCATATCTATTGAATATCATAGCTTCGTTGTTAGATCTACTTCTACTACTTGCTAGCATTCTCCATTTCAATTTCAATATTAAGGTTAATTCTAAACCGGGGTTTGACCAAGGCAAACCCCTCAAACAAACAACAAAAACCCTCTTTTTCTTGCAAGTACAGGTGCAAAATTTTGGATCTAAGAGCAGATTTGGATCCCCTTTTCGACGAACAAAGTCAGAGTCGACCTTCAAACAAAAAATGTAGTATTTGACCTTTTATGAGGGTCAAACTCAACATCCCCCAAAATTGGAAAAGATTTCTGGGTTTTGTAGATCTCACAGTTTCAATTCAAGCTTGTGCAATTCAATAGTTTCTGCGACTGTTTGACAGGGTTTTCAGCAGGTTCTTTTTCAGAGGTAAGTACCTTTATCTCTTCATTTCAACATTATTCATTTACATTTACTTTCCATATCAATACAATTCAAATGTAAGTGTAAAATATTAGCTTTGGGGTCTCTTTTATGTGCAAACCATTGTTCTAGGACCCCATCCATATTTTATCCTCTACACAAAGATATAGAGGAACTCAAAGTTTCCTCTACTAATATGCAAATGTTGGCTGAACAAATAGCTGAATTAATGAAGAAAATCTAGCCAGCTATCTGTTGTCCTGTTGTCTTTCTGTTGTCCTTTTTCTCTTTGTCTTTCTTTTGTTGGACTTGTTAGTTTTTTGGTGTCTCTTTTTGGTTCTATTTCACTATTTCCATTGGAACTTTAATGCTTATTTTGTAATCTTGCTGTAAAAGGTTTCAGGTCCTTTCAAAACTTGCTTTTACGTAATCAAAACAATTATTGCATAAAAAACAATATCCATTAAAGAAATGGTGAAACCTAGTTATATGGTTGTCTTTAATAAAAGGGCCTTCTAAAATTTTCCTTGTTTTCCTTTGGACTTGGATTGTTATTTTATGAGATTCTTTTTTCCTTCATGATTGCTTTTTTAAGTTGCTATCCTTGGTAGAATTCTTCAGAGCCTTCATGTAGCTCCTTGGATTTTTATTTTCTTTTTGTGGTGTGTATATGCAATAATAGAACTTGTAACATCTTTTGATTTCTTTTGATCTTCAATAAAACCAAGATCCATATTAATAAATGATGATCTTTCTTAATTGATGATTTCATCTAATCTTTTGGTGATTTTTCCAAACTTGAAGCTTTTATTCAATTTTTAAACCATTTTATCAAATTCCATTCTTAAGGAGACAACATCAAGCTTTAGTTTTTCACAATCAAATTCCTTATCATTAATATTTTTTTTTATAACCTCCTCCATTTGTTTTTCCTCTTCTAATTGAGTTTTCATATCTTCAATTATTTTGTCTAAATTTTCTTTAGCTTCACAAATTTCTTGAATTCATACATTGTCTTGAAATTCTTTTTTTGAGCTTCTCATTTTCTATGTAGGCATAGTGAAGTTCTTGTTCAAGGCATGCATCTTATTCTTCATTGCATACCTTCTTTAATCCTTCCCCTTCATTCTCTCATTTTCCACTTTTGTTTAAATCAAGAGCATTTATTATACATCACTTCTCAAACATTCTTCCTTAATTAATTTTGATGATCTATCAATCTTCTTTGAATATAAGATATTATTATATTTATTATATTTGTTAAGGATTTTTCAAGATTAGTATTTTAAGTTTGTATTTTCCCTCATTTATCCTTAAAAAATCCAAAATTCATTATCATTCATTGAAAATATGTTATAATTTCAAGTTGATTGGTTTCTAATAATTAGTCCCTATAAGTTATGACTTAGTTCTTTGTGTGCCATGTGACAACCAACCCCATTTGTTAGGTTTTCCTTCTTTCTCAATCGAATTTATTTTCCCTAAGTTTGAACTCCCATGGCCCCATAAAATACCTTAAGTATAAAGTCTTCATTTTTTATATTTTAAGTCCCTAGCCCCAACATCCTAAAACATCCCCACATTATGTAGGCTCATAATTCTTAACCATTTCATTAGTCTTTTAACTCATGGAACCAACCATTGCAAAATATATATAACGTCAGGTCCACATTCACTCCATGAACCTTATTTGGAGTGTTAAAAATCTAACGAACCATTTGTCAATCCTAGTGATCTACCAATGTCTATTGTATCAAGTGATGTTATTGGCATTCCAATTGTATTTTTGGACTTGGCTGATTTTCATTTAGGCTATGGTTATTATGATTCCATGTATATCAATATCATGATTTAATTTTATGTTTTGGAAGTGATGTGGATTCATCGCCTAGTGATAGATGATATTTAGTGTTCGTATATGTTTAGAGGTATTCTTAGATCCTATTGCTACAAAATGATTCTTTCATATTCATAGGAGCACCATTTGGAGATGGTTATATTCATGGCGAATGGGAATGTTGACATCTTGATATAACATAGAGGACTTTTATTCAGAGGTTGAGGTATCATGACTCATTGACTTTAAAAGGTGTTCCTTGGTTTAGATGGTAGTTTGTATGATGAAATGGTGTACTCTTGGTTAGATATTATATTTTTGGCATGATATAGGTATTTGATATATTTATTAGAGCATAAGATCTCATTATAAGAGATGTGAGATCATAAGGTTTATGTTTCTAATTATCAATATTCAACTTTATCTAGATCTTATTGGTTCTCTTTGTATTGAGTACTTTGATCATTTTCTTAACTATACAATATTTTATTTTGGAGTTTTCCATGGATTGATCAGTTAGAGATGCTCATGGATACTTGGAGACTTGGTTGAGGCTATAGTTCTATTTTGACTAGAGATACATGTTGATCTGATTACTCTTGATGATATTTTATCAAGAAAGTCTAAGGAGCCTACACCTTAGTTGGATGTGAGCTTAATGTGGAGCTATGAGGATATTGTTCTTAGATGATTCATGTTGATTTGAAAATATTGGAGGAGCATTTTCATTCCCCACTCATTATATACTCAATGGTTCATCACTTGAGAGGTATTTTCCATCACTTATTTAAAGTGTATAATGATTTACACTTTATCTTTCATAGATATGAATCAAGTGAGCTATGGATATATGGTTTTTTTTAGGATTAATTTGAAGGGAAAAATAGCATAGATATATCCTAGTTTATCTATGATTTTATTATTATTGGATCCTAGAAGATGATTCATTGGCTTGGTTTCTTTATTTGAGAATGGTAACTTCAAGTTTTATTTTCCTAGTTAGATAATCTTACATCCATATTGTCTTTGTTACATGATACACGTGTTATTTTTTATATTGAATGATTGGTGTATTTACGGGTTTTCATTTGAGGTTTTGTGAAGAGATCATACTTGACACAAGTTAGCATTTAGAGGTGTATGTAGAATGGAATTCTATGTGCATATGATTTTCATTTTATCTCTTTGATCTTGGTTATCCTATTGGATATTTATATTTATATGACATTATTTTTGAGGCATTTTGTCAAGCTATGTTGATCTCTAGGTTTGTGGCCATGTTTTATCACTTGTTTTTTTGGGTGATGAAATGGAGGTTCCTTGATCTTTAAGTTACTCATGGATGATTGGTCAAAGATACTTCATCAAGTTCAATGGAACTACAAGGGATCTCAATAAGGACTATGTAACACCCTGCAAGGGAACCCTAAAGGACAAGACTTCTAAACAATAAAAGTACAAGTAATTTTTTTTTAAAACATTTATCATGAAGTGAAAAGCATTGTTACTTTTAACTCTATAACATAAATAATATATTTCTCTAACACATAAGAATATTAATTGAAAATTCAATCAAACCCATGTCCCTCACAAGTTCCCTAATGTTGTTACTTTAACAAGACTATCTAATTCATTAACCATTCACTAAAGTGAACTACACTATTCTATGTTCTGTTAAAGTTTCCAAATAAAGGTTCCTAAATTAATTCCTTTGTAAAAAAACATCCATCTAATATTTACTAGCCAAATTATCATTTTACTTATTGGAAACATAACCATTCATTGTTTGCAATCTCATTACTAATCTACTACTTCATAGTTCATTACTTTGAATATTAGCCATAATTTAATATTTCTTCTGATATATTAACATATTCAAGATATATTTCATATGTTCAAACATTCCACATAAGGGTGTAACATGAGAAAGTAATGTAAGTTCTTTCTTTCCACATATAAATCTTACACTTTACATAATGTGATCTTTTCCCTTTTAATTTCTCCAAGAACTACTCTTCCCTTTACATTGGTTGAATTATTATATATATATAATCACATCACTTAAAAATGAATCCTTTTGGAGTTTCAATTACATAATTATATTTACATCTTTTACATCTCAACATGATGCATTAAGCCATATGAAATCTACAACTACAAGTTTGGAAAGGAACAAGTGCTAGAACCAACTATGGAACCACAAATAGTACCTTGATATAATAAATATTAACCACACAATCACATGGGACCAGTAGGCCCACTCCCCTAAGAAAGAGATAAAAACCAAGGCTCACATAAGAGGAGATAACTATGACATTCCTATGGTGGTAAAAAAGTGTTCCCAAAAAGTAAACAATGAAAGCACAAAAGGTGACAAGTCATATAGGAGTACTAGAGGTAGAGGCAAACACAGTTTTAAATACTCTAGACTACAAGCTAGGTGATTTTCATTGCATATCCCTCACCCCTTGGGTTACCCTAGTAGTCATCACTGGACCCAAGTCCCCAAGTAGGCACATGCAGAACTGAACACCTTACATGAAGACAAGGTTGTTCAATCATGTCATCACAAAGGCACCTTCTCCCACTCTCATCCCTAGTCTGTAATAGCATGTACCAGTACTAGTGGCATGGGTGAAGCATCAAATTAATCTTTTTTTATTGTTAAATCCCCCATTCCTAATTTATTTATTTAGGTTATCACTTGATTAAGACAACTCATTAGTGAGTTACCCTGGCAGCCACTTAGGGCCTCGACCCCCACTGTGAGCCACTCACCTAGTGTACCTAGGATCTTTACCCAAAATAAACATCATAAATAACCCAATAATCCCATCATATCATAAAACATGCCAACATATAACTATAGAATAATCTTATTAGGTTTAGGTGATCAATGGTTGTCCCTAATACACCAGATAACCCTAAACCCTAATCTGGCACTCAAAGTATTTAAAAACATATAAGAAGGTATAAAAATGTACCAACCATGATTTCACATAAATATTTCCAAAAATTAGATCACAGGTTCCTCTGGTAACAACTCAAAACCATAAAACACCATAACGAAACCATGCTGAAGTAAACATGTTGACTCCTGAAATTTGACTAAGTTTGAATTTTTTTAAAAACTCTCAAAATATAGAATCTTTATTATAAATCCTATGAAGCTGAAACCACTCTCAAAAATTTTAGAATTATTACATAAAATTTTACATTTAAGTATAAGAAAGGAAGAATATGTAACTTATACTTAAATGTTACATTTTATGTATCACCGTAAGGCTGAAACCAGATTGATAAAACCAAATTGACCTAGTTCTTGACTTCCTAGCTACAAAATGCACCATACATTATCTCATAAAACATTAGGTGAAATCCAAAGTCCAATGTACCTCAAAAATAGGTCCTAACAACCTCTGGTAGCCTTTCTAACCTCTAAACATCAAAAAGCCTAAAAACTAGTTTTTCAAGCTTCAAAACCACCTAAAAGTTGTAGAGTTGTTCTTTCTATACTAGATATATACACATGCCATGATATAAATGTGCACTTGAATGCTTAGAAAGATTCACTTAAAAAATTAGGGCTAAACACTAGAAAATTAGGTGTATGCACTTGTTATTTGAGATCTACACACTTGCAACATCCAAAAAATGCAATGGAGGATTTAAACAACACATTTGATGAATTATAGAAACAAACTTGACCTACTAGAATGACAAACTTGATTGTCAAACTAGGAAAAAAAGAATATAAGTCTAGAATTACCTTACAGTTAAAACAGGGCAAGATTGGGACTTTGGAAGCGGAGTCCGAGGAATACCTAGTTGAGAACACCTAAATTCTCTTCTAGAGTACCAATAAAACCTAAATCTAGCATAATATCTATTCTATATTTCATCTAAGAATTGAAAAAGGTCCACATGAACTATTAAGAAAAAACCATCACAAAGAATTCAAAACCTCACATAGATACTTTCCAGAGAATTATTTAACAAAGTAGAGGCATATTGCCAGTATATGAGAGTCATAAAAATAATTTTGACACAAGGGCAGGGAAGGTAAAGGTAGAATCAGGGTTAATTAAGATTGCTTAAACCCCCAAACATGCCCTGTGAATATTTACACACAAAAGCAATATGAATACCACATGAAAGTAGTGAAAACATAATGGATATGAGACAAGAAATTGGTGACAACACAGGTGCAATTATTATAAAATCAGCAACATGCCCGGCTGTGAGGCCTTCCGAGTTTCAGCCTTATACAATGAAATTATGCAATCAGAATTAGAACTTGCATACTATCATCATCTAACCTTATAGCTACTCTTGTTCTAACCACTCTACTACTCTACATCAACCCAAGCTCCAAAGATAAAGCCATCAAAGCCACAAATCAGCTAGTCAAGCATTTAATTACAATATAGGTCCACTCAAGAGGAGAAACCAAAACTAAAGCAAGAAAGAAAAAAACATGATGCACAATTACAAATAGTTCCACACATGATCCAAGAAAAAGTCCCCAACTGCAAAAGATCCTAATGCAGGAGCATCCTGGGTGTAAGAGCAATCTTGCATCACCTAAAAATATTTATGGTTTTGTTTTCAATAAGGGCTATCTTATGCAAAGCTTCTATTTATGGAAACTTAGTATTTTTAGTAAGCTGGTCATACGATCTTGAAGTGTTCTGATTTCACATGTGGAGGTTCATCTTAGTTATATCAGCCTGCCAGTAAAGTTTCATGGCTAGATCAGGTCTAGTTTTGAAGATATTGAAGATTTTTGGTATTGGCAGCAAGGTACAGAAACTTTGAACTTGGTTTTGAAGGCTTTAGAGGCCCTGAATGAGGTCAAAAATTTGGGTGATAGGCAATTGCGCAAGTCAAGCCTGTAGAGAGCTTCATGGCCTTTCCAAAATGGGGTTATAATAGTCAATCAGGTCAACTGGTGATGACTTATGGTCTCCGAAAGTTGGGTCACTTGAAATGGCAGAAAATAATTTTCCTTCAAAATTTTTGTTCGGGTTTCAAAAGTTATCTTGAGCTAACTCTGGTGTAATAAATTGAAAAATAAAATAATTCTAAGTTTGGTCGGCCCTAAGGGCTAAATTTCTGGAACCTTCTCGGGCGGTGGAAAATGCCTATATAAAGAAGACCCATAGTGTTGTGTAGGGTAGTTCTGGGTAGTAGATTTAGGTATTGATTTGAGGCTTTATCCTATAGAATATTGTAAGGGAATGCCCATGTGGCTTTGCATATTGTAATTCTGAAAGTTTGTAATTCCACATTTGTGGAGATAATAAGAAGCCAATTTTCTGTTCTTGCATATTGTTGTTGTTTCTCTATTTCTGTTATGTATTTGTGGTATTAAGGAGAGAAACCTTCATCAGATCCAATTTCCCCACACAGAACCACGCAAGATGAAACACCACACGTTTCCTGTGAAACTGGTGGTAAATCGATACCTGAGGGAAATGGCAATAACTCCCTAGTCTGAATGAATTAGGATGTGCGCCCTTAGGAGAAGGTCCCAAAATCGGTCCAAGGTGAAGCATTAACTACGCAAGGAGAGAAACCAACTACAACAACGGCTACAAAACAAACATCAGACAGGTACAGAAAATAGAAACTATTTTTGGTGATGCAAGATTGCTCAAGACCCAAGATGTTCCTACATTAGATACCTAGGGTAACAAAAGAACTGATGTCCACATCAGACATTGCACATATTTTGACCTAAATCATAAAGATCCAACTTAGCTTGTGTAATCCATGAATTGTCTTCAACTAGCTTGTATTTCCACTGAACTAGGTATTCCATGTAGTCCTTTCCTCTTGTACTCTTGCTCACTCTACTATTCAAGATCTTATCAATATTTTCTTTGTCCTTCTTAGGATAATTTAGACCATCTTCCATCTCATCAGTTGATTCAAAGTACTCAAAGATATCTACAATGTTAAATATAGGTGATATATCTATATCCTCTGGTAATTCCACTTCATAAGCATTTCCACTATCAAACTTCTTCATTTTCAGCTTATTGTAGGTACCAACTAGAAATCTATTCTTCTTCAAATGAATCATAACCTCATCTCCAACTTCAAAAGATTTATGTCTCCTTCTCTTATCTTCTCTCTGTTTATATTTCAGATTACTATCTTCCAAATTCCTTTTAACTTCATCATGAAAAGTTCTCATGTATAATGCAAAATCCTCAACTTTAGCACTTATTCTGATCTCAGTAGGTAAATCTCTCAACTCTGTGGTTCCCTTAGGTGAAATCCAGTAACAATCTCAAATTTCATCCTCTTATTACTTCTATTTATAGAATTATTATATGCAAACTCTTCTCGTGCCAAAACCAAATCCCAATTAGCAGGCTTATCTTCAACTAAACATCTCAACAAGTTTCCCAAAATTTTGTTCACAACTTCAGTATGTCCATCTGTCTGAGGGTGAAATGTAGAACTAAACTTCAACTTTGTATTCATCTTCTTCCAAAGTGTTCTCCAAAAATAACTAGTAAACTTAGTATCTCTATCTGAAACAATAGATTTAGGCAAACCATGCAATCTTACCACTTACTTGAAAAATAATTCAGCTACATGCAGTGCATTAGATGTCTTCTTACAAGGTATGAAATATGCCATCTTAGAAAATCCGTCAACCATGACCAAAATAGAATCACTACCTCTCTAATTTCTAGGAAATCCAATAAAAAATTCCATACTCACATCTTCCCAAGGTCTATCAAGTATAGGCAAAGGTGTATACAATCCCACATTCTGACTAGTTCCTTTTGCTACTTGACATACTTTGCAACCTCTAACCATTCGCTGTACATCTCTATAAATCTACTGCCAAAAGTATCTCTCTAAAATTAATTTCATAGTCTTATCAATCCCAAAATGTCCAACAAGTCCACCACTATGCTTCTCTTTTATTATGTTCTTCCTCATAGATCCTCTGCGTATGCACAACTGAACTCCTTTAAACAAAATATCTTCTTGAATGAAATAATTAGTCCACTTATCACTTACTATTTGTTCCTTACAAGATTTCTAACATTCTACAAAATCAATGTCAATCTCATACAAACACTTCAAATCATTAAAGCCAAGTACCTCAACTCTTACTTATGTCAGCAAACTTCTTCTTCAGCTCAAGGCAAGAGCAACCTTATTCAACTGTCCACTCTTATGTTTCAATGAAAAGGAAAAATTTTGCAAAAACTCAACCCACTTCATATGTCTCTAATTCAATGTATCCTCACTTCCCAAATACTGCAAAGCTTTATGGTCAATATACAACACAAAATCTTTAGGCATCAAATAATGTCTCCATTTCTTCAAAGCTTGAACAATAGCATAGAATTCCTAGTCATAAACTGAATATTTTATGTTAGAAAGTAAAGTCCAGGTCAAGATAACTGAGAGGGGGGGTGAATCAGTTATCAAATAAATACAACTTTTATCACCTTTAATAGATTTCAACCATGTAATAAATTTAATCAACAACCATAAAAAGATATACATACACAACAACACGATAACACAAGATATGTTGACTAGGGAACCTCTTGATCAAAGAGTAAACCCCGATGGGAATGATGCCCAAAAAAGATGTACCAATATAAAAATTCCTTGTGAGAGGATGGAATCTATTAGGAGCCTTATGAAATACATTCAGTACATATGAATCTCTGTTAGGAGACTTCGAATCCCAGTTAAAAGATTCTAACCCTGTTAGGAGTTATGGAAGACAAAAGGACCCACTGTCCAAACAGCTTCAAGGGCAAGATCACTGAACTCACTATCCAAATGATCTTTGTATTACTCAAAAAAATAATACCAAAATATTACTAATCTCAACAACTTATCACTTGTCCTCTAAGTGTGCCAAACCACACCAACTACTTCATCAGATCTCAATACCAGATCTATGTACTTCGCATATCCTCTTACAACACGTATTTCTTAATTCCGCAATTCACTTCCACATAATTCTTACAATTTTTCTTCTTTCTTACATTACAATAAGGAACATAATCATTCCTTTATACCACACTCAAATAATTACAAATGAGTCAGCATGCAAATTACAAAATAAAATCTTCCACACATTACACAATATTCCACAATTACATAAAACTGTCGGCTTCTAATTAAGATAATTCTTCCCTCGTGTGACCTCTAACCTTTCTATCACATCCATGTCACAATCATCATGTATTCATCATTTTTACAACCTCTCATGCTCAGATTCTATCCTGATTAGGAGATATCATCTTATTTCCACAAACTGCTACTAAGGAACACTACCTAAATATTACTTCCACTGAATTACACATAACTGTAATGAATAAATGAATTTCCATATGCACTCTTAACCATAATCTCAAGAAACATCATAGATTAAGTCATAAGCTCTACATATCTTGATCTTCAATATCCCACATGTGCTAATACAAACACTGTCTGCTTCACTGCTAATCTTCAGTAGATCACTGTGTTGACATCAATGACAATCACAGTCATGAATGCAACAACAACCACTATAGAATGGCTGTGAATACTCCCCCATAGGATATATTCAGAATTCATTACTAACAATCTCCCCCATTGGCATTGATGGAAATGTGGATGAAAAAACATCCAAGTTCCATGAATACCAACACTGCAACACTACTGCTACGAAATGTTCTCTTCATCAATCAAATCTTTCTTTATTTTCCTACTCAATCCTCTTAGTTTTCCATTTTATATTGTGTGTATCCTTCTCCCTCAAATTATCTTCAATAGATGGTTTTTCATGTATCCTTCTCCCCCATTGACATCAATGAAAAATTCTACATCACTATGTCAACAACAACTTTAATGTCAAAAGACACTTTTCAAAAAAATACATTCACTAGAGTCCTCATGACTCAGCTTAGAAACACATACTCCCTCATAGAGGAAGTACCAACATCCAGTCCAGAAAAAAAATAAGGCCCATATACCACTAGATTGATGCAATGATCTACATCACTTCTCAAAAGTAGGCTGGGGCATAACCCCAAGCATACCTCTCAGATACTCAAATGTCATATCTTTAGGCAAAGGCTTTGTAAATATATCTGCAATCTTCTCTTTGTTACTTATATACTCAAGTCTGACTTATTTCTCTGCAACTTTCTCTCTCACTACATGATACTTTATTTCTTTATGCTTTGTCTTAGAATGTAGTACAAGATTCTTAGACATACTAACTGTACTGATGTTATTACAATGTATAACAAAAGGCTCATCAAATTTTATTCCAATATCCTTCAACATTTATTTCATCCATATTATCTGGTTACAATTGTTTTCTGCTGCTACATATTCTACTTCTGCTATGCTCTATGAAATACAGTTTTGTTTCTTGCTTAGCCAAGAAACCAATCTTCCTCCAAGGAAAAATGCTCCACCACTTGTGCTCTTTTTATCATCAACATTGCCTCCCCAATCTACATCTGTATATGCACATAGGGTAAAATCATTAGATTTTTCATACCACAATCCATATTCAATTGTGCCTTTCAAGTACCTCAGTATCCTTTTTACTACTGCATAGTGTGATTCTTTAGGGTCAGCTTGAAATCTTGCAATGATTCCAACCACATGTGATATGTCTAGTCTTGTATGAGTTAAACATTACAACTCTCCAATCATATATCTATACTTCTTCTATTCAACTACAGGAGTCTCATCTGTGCTAGATAACTTATGTCTAGTTACCATAGGTGTGCCAACCGGGTTACAGTTCTCCATTCCAAATCTCTTCAATAAGTCATTCAAGTAATTTGTTTGACATAAGAAGATACCATCACTGTTGTGTGTTATCTGCAATCCTAAAAAATATTTCATCTCACCAATCATACTCATTTCAAATTCAGTCTTCATTTCATCTACAAATTTATCATTGGCTTCATCTTCTCCTCCAAAGATAATATCATCAACAAAAATAACTACAACCAACAAACCATTTTCAATTTCTTTCATATACAAGTTACTGCCTACTGTGCCTTTATTAAATCCTAATTTTATCAAATACTTATCCAGTCTCTCATACCAAGTTCTAGGTGCTTGTTTAAGTCCATATAAAGCTTTGTTCAGTTTACATACCATGTATCCTTTATGAGTTAAGGGAAAACCTTCAGGCTTCTCAATGTAAGCATCTTCTTCTAACTCTCCATTTAGAAGTGTTGACTTCACATCTATCTGATATACTTTAAATTTCTTGTAGGCTGCATAAGACAAAAATATTCTTACTGCTTCAATTCTTTCTAGAAGTGCAAAAGTTTCTTCATAGTCAATTTCATCTTGTTGTGGGTATCCTTTACATACCAATCTTTCTTTATTCCTTACAACTTCTCCTTATTCATTCATCTTGTTCCTGAATACCCATTTAGTTCCTATAACATTCTTATCTTTAGGTCTAGGGACCAATTCCCAAGTCTTGTTCTTTTCAATTTGATCTAGTTCTTCGTTCATGGCTTTAATCCAATTTTCATCTTCATAGGCTTCACTAGTAGATTCATGTTCTTCCTTCATAGGCTTTAATCCTTATTTCATGTCAGAACTCCTTTGTCTATTATCCCAATAATCTGCTCAACAAGATGATTTCTTGTTAGATTCATGTTTGGTGTCACTGTCTCAGTTCTTGCTCTAGCTATAGGTTCTTCTATGATTTCCTCAATGTAGCTCTCATTCTTCAAATCACTGTCAGTTTCATAGAATAATTCAATATTTTCTTGATCAATTCTAGGATGAGTTCCTTCATCTGATTCATAATCAAGCATTCTTTCTTGAATTTTGAACTTTTCATCAACTTTAACATTTGTGCTCTCAACAATAGTTTTAGTTCTTTTATTAAAACATCTATAAGCTTTTCATTTCAATGAATAACCAAGAAATATACCTTCATCACTTCTAGGGTCAAACTTTCCAATTTCATCATCTCTCTTAATATAACATTTACTTCCAAAATTTTTGAAATACTTAACTAATGGTGCATGTCCAAACCATAGTTCATAAGGTGTCTTATCTATGTCTGCTCTGATCTGTACTTTGTTCATTGTATATACTTATGTATTCACTGCTTGTCTCCAAAATATCTTCGCCAAGTCATTTTCAAATAGCATGGCTCTTGTTGCTTTAGTTACTGACCTATTTCTTCTTTCTGAAATACCATTTTGTTATGGTGTTCTAGGGGCTGAAAACTATCTCTTAATGTCATTCACTTCACAAAAAGTGTTAAATTCTTTTGAAGTAACTTCTCCACCTCTATCTGATCTCAGACATTTAATCTTCATTCCAAATTCATTCTCAACTTTGTTCTTAATTACTCTAAACTTATCAAATGCTTCAGACTTTACTTTAAGAAATGCAATCCACATCATTCTTTTAAAATCATCAACAAGAATCATAAAATACCTTACTCCATAGAATCCTCTCATCCTTGTGGGACCGCTCAAGTCTATATGAACAATTTCCAACTTCTCTATTGTTGTAAACTTCTTGCTAGGAAATGAGCTTCTCTTATGTTTAGCCATAACACATTCCTTGCAAATCATGTTAGTAGGTTTCATAATTTTAGGAAAATCTCTTACTACAAGTGTAGTACTCACTTTCACAATGTTATCAAAGTTTATATGACAAAATATTTTGTGCCATAACCAATTGTCATCAATATTAGTAATCAAGCATGTCATCTCAGTAGGATTCAACTGAAATACATTACCTCAAGTTCTTGATCCAGTTCCAATCAAATTACCATCCTTGTCTTTAATTACACAAGTTTTCTTAGTAAACCAAACTTGATATCCCTTATCAACTAGTTGTCCAACACTCAAAAGGCTATGTCTCAATCCATCCACAAAGTAAACATCATCAGTGTTAGTCTTTCCATCAAGAGTAATTGATCCTATTCCTTTTATCAAACAAGATGCATTGTTTCCAACTCTAACAATTCCTCCATCATAATTGTTAAACTTTATGAATTTCTTCATGTCTCCAATCATATGATGTGAACAACCACTATCTATAATCCAATTAGATCTCTTTCCTACTTCAGAAACTAAAGCTTTTTCTTCTTTAATTTATGTTTCAAGGTTTTCTTCTTTTATTGCTAAAAACCCTATATCATCATTCTCATTATCACTTTCACTTAGAGATTTTTCCATACTAGCTTCAAATTCTTCATCATTAGCATAATAACATTCTTTAGATCTTCTATGTTTAAATTTCTTTCTATACTTCTTTACCCTCTTAGGAAATATACATGCAAAATGACCATATTCTTGACAAGTCCAACATTTAAAAAAATTATTACTGTCTGGTTCTCTTTTCACAAGAAAGATGATTCCTTCCTCAATCTTCCTATCTTCTTCATTCTTAAATCTGTTGCCACTACCATAGTCTCCGCTTACACTAATGCTTCTTGACAAAGTAGGATGAATACTAAGTGCGCTGAATGTTGTCTCCATTCTAGGTAGATCTCCTGATTGTCTCAAGTTCATCTCTGTTGCTTCTAGTCTTCCAAGAAGGGTTTCTCTGGTGATGTTCTCAGTACAAGTATAAATTTATCAATCATCTGCATTGTCTACTTAAATGCAGGAGTTAATGTCCTTAGTATTTTCCATATCACTTCATTCTTTGTCTTGATTCCCTCATTGGATTTTATACCTACAACAATTTCTGACATTCTACCAATATAGCTTCTAACATATTTATCTTCCATCATTCTTATATCTTCAAATGCACATATCCAATTATGTAATCTAACTTTCTTTGCATGTTCATCACCTTCAAAAGTAGATTGTAAAGCTAACCAAATTTCATGAGATGTCTTTACATATTTTACTTGATTGTACTAATTTCCTGGAAGAGCTGACAAGAGTGCTTCTCTGGAAATTATGTTACACATGAATAGATCTCTCCTCATTAGTGCATTCTTTAATTTTGTCTTCATCAATGATAGTCTTCTTGTTCTTTGTGATTAACCAATATCCTGGTCCTAAACAAAGTAAATGTGTCTTCATCTTTTCTTTCCATCTATCAAAATTTACTCCATCAAACTTAGGGCCTTCTTTCCTAAAATGACTCACCATGGACCTCCTTAAGTTGTTAAACTTATCCTTCAAGAGCCTGCTTCTCTGATACCAATTGTTAGAAAGTAAAGTCCACCAAGATAACTAAGAGGGGGGGGTGAATTAGTTATCAGATAAATACAACTTTTATCACCTTTAATAGATTTAAACCATGTAAGAAATGTAATAAACAACCATATAAATATATACATACACTATCACACAAGATATTTTGACTAGGGAACCTCCTTATCAAAGAGTAAACCCCAGTGGGAATGATTTCCACAAAAGATGTACCAATATAAAAATTCCTTGTGAGAGGATGGGATCTGTTAGGAGCCTTATGAAATACATTTAGTACATATGATTCTCTGTTAGGATATGTTGAATTTTAGTTAAAATATTCTAACCTTGTTAGGAGTTATGGAAGACAGAAGGACCCACTGTCCAAATAGCTTCAAGGGCAAGATCACTGAACTCACTGTCCAACTGATCTCTGTATTACTCAATAGAATAATACCAAAATATTACTAATCTCAACAACTTATCACTTTTCCTTTAACTATGCCAAACTGCACCAACTACTTCATCAGATCTCAATACCAGATCTTTGTACTTCACATATACTCTTACAACAATTATTGCTTAATTCTGCAATTCACTTCCACATAATTCTTACAATTTTCTTCTTTCTTACATTAAAATAAGGAAAATAATCCTTCCTTTATACCACACTCAAATAATTACAAATGATTTCGCATGCAAATTACAAAATAAAATCTTCCACACGTTACACAATATTCCACAATTACATAAAATTTTCAGCTTCTAATTAAGAAAATTCTTCACTCTTGTGACCTCTAACCTTTCTATCATGTCCACATCACAATCATCATGTCTTCATCATCTGTACAACCTCACATGCTCAGATTCTATCCTGATTAGGAGATATCATCTGATTTCCATAAACTGCTACTTGGGAACACTGCCTGAATATTGCTTCCACTGAATTACACATAACTATCATGAATAAATGAATTTTTGTATGCACTCTTAACCAAGATCTCAGGAAACATCATAGATTAAGTCCTCAACTTTTCATAGCTTGATCTTCAATATCCCACATGCGCTAATACAAACATTGTCTGCTTCACTGCTAATCTTTAGTAGATCATTGTGTTGACATCAATGACAATCACAGTCATGAATGCAACAACAAATGCTACAAAATGGCTGCAAATACTCCTGCATAGTATATATTCAGCATTCATTCCTAACATTTTCTCTTAGCATCATTCAACTTCTCACTAAATAAAGCTACCAGTATTTCTTCTTGACTCAAAACATATCCAATTGCACTACCACTAGCATCACACAACATGAAAAATTTTATTGAAATTAGGCAAAGAAACTGTAGGCAACTCTGCAATTATTTGTTTCAATGTTTCAAAACTTTTATGTGCTCCATGTGTCCATTTTAAATCCCTTTTATCTCCTCTCATGGTTTCAATCATAGCATTACAAGTAGAATTTAAATTTCTGATAAACTTCCTATAAAAACTTGCCAATCCATGAAATGATCTTACCTCTCCAACATTCTCTGGTGTAGGCCAATCTAGTATAGCTCTTACTTTCTCAGGATCCATCCTCTATCCATCAGCTAAAATTACAAAACCAAGATACATAATCTCTTCTTTCATAAATGAACATTTCTTCAAGTTAATTGGCAACTTTTCTTCCTTCAATCTCTGCAATACTTGTCTAATATGATCAAGATGTTCTTCCTTAGTCTTACTGAATATCAAATGTCATCAAGATATACGATCACAAACTTACCCAAGAATCTTTTTAAAACTTCATTCATCAACCTCATGAAAGTACTAGGTGCATTAGTTAAACCAAAAGGCATAACCAACCATTCATAAAAACCTTCATTAGTCTTAAAAGAAGTTTTCCATTCATCCCCTTCTCTAATCCTAATTTGATGATATCCAATTTTCAAATCAATCTTCATGAAATACTTTGCTCCACTCAAACTATCCATTATGTCATCCATCCTAGGCAAAGGAAATCTGTATTTTATTGTTATCTTGTTTATAGCTCTAGAATCAATACACATTTTTATATTCTCCATTCTTTTTAGGTGCTAATACAATAGGTACTACACAAGGACTCAAACTTTCCCTAATCAAACCTCTTTCAAGCAATTCATGCACTTGTCTATTCAACTCAGTCTTTTCATCAGGTGTCAACCTATGTGGTGCTTTATTAGGCAAACTAGCTCCAGGTATCAAATCCATACAATGACTTATACTTCTCATAGGTGGTAAACCATCAAGTACATTATTAGAAATGATGTCATGAAATTCAGTCAACAAAGATTCAATCTTAGGTGCATGTTCTAACTCATCTTGTTTCTCAGTTTTCCTTGGAATATAGCAAAGAAAATATTTTGTTCTTTTATTTCTCTTGCAAATGTTTTACCATCAACCAAGCATACTCTGACTGTAGTACAATGACCTTCATCAAACTTTTCTATCAAAGGCAATAATACTCATTTCTTCCCATCCATCCAAATGGTATATTGATTCAATCTACCATCATGCAAAGCTTTCCTATCATACTACCAAGGTCTACCCAAAAGTATATGACAACAATCCATAGGCATAATATCACACAAGAATTCATCATGATAATTCCAAATTTTGAATTTAACAAGGCATTGTTCACTTACAAGTAGTTTATGCTCCTTTTGGATCCAAGAAATATGGTATGGTTTAGGATGTTTTAATCTCTGCAACTACAATTTACTAACCAACTCTTTAGATGCCAAATTATTAGAACTTCCACTATCAATGATTACCTTGCAACATTTGTCAGCGATCTTACATCAGGTTCTAAACAAACTTTTCCTTAGAATAGGTTCTTCGTCAGCTTCTTCATTACACAAGATCCTTCTTAGCATCAAATTCTCACCATGTTTAGTTTTATTAGACAATTCCTCAACTTCTTCACAAGCCAAATCATTTCTTCTATTACCTTCATTCTTCTTTCCAGAGTTAGTACACTCAAAAGCTCTATGTCCTTCTTCACCACATTTGTAACAAGTACCTCTAAACCAAGATTTCTCATCTCTTTTCCCACTATTATTATTCCTAGAGTAACTAGTATAGCTACCTCTAGAGTAGTTGCCTCTTTTACTAACAGGGTCATCCTTCCATCCTTTATCTTGTACTGCATTGTCAAATCTTCTACTTTCTCCATAAGATATTGTTAGAAAGTAAAGTCCACCAGGATAACTGAGAGGGGGGGGGGGGTGAATTAGTTATCAGATAATTATAACTTTTATTATCTTCAACAACATTTAACCATGTAAGCAATGCAATTACTAACCATACAAAGATATTCATACACAATGACACAATGACACAATAACACAAGATATGTTGACTAGGGAACCTCTTGATCAAAGAGTAAACCCCGGTGGGAATGATGCCCACAAAAGATGCACTAATATGAATATTCCTTGTGAAAGGATGGACTCTATTAGGAGTCTTATGAAATACATTCAGTACATATAAATCCCTATTAGGAGATTTTGAATCCCTGTTAAAAGATTCTAACCCTGTTAAGAGTTATGGAAGACAAAAGGACACACTACCCAAACAACTTCAGGGTAAGATCACTGAACTCACTATCCAAATAACCTTAATATTATTCAGTAGAATAATATGAAATATGTTACCTCCTTACTATGCCAAACCACACTCACTACTACATCAAATCTCAATTCCAGATCTCTGTACTTCGCATGTCTTCCTTCACAATTTCGCTTTCACAACCTCTTAGACTCTTTTCTTCACTTCATGCTTACATTCACATGCAACCAAAACCATGCTCACACTTCTTTCATATTACCACTACATACAATAAGGAAAAACATCCCTTCCTTTATACCACACTCAAATAATTACAAATGAGTCGGCACACAATTACAAAATAAAAGTTTCCATACGCTACATCAAAATTACACAAAACTATCAGCTTCCAAATGCAATAACTCTTCACTCGTGCGACCTCAAAGTTTGCACTATTAACCACATCATCATCAATGTGTCTCAAACTTCCCTTTAACTGCACAAAACTAGATTCCATCCCGATTAGGAGATATCATCCGATTTCCACAAACTACTACTCAGGAACACTACCTGAATACTGCTTTTACCAAAATAATCATAACTTTCATGAATCAATGAATTACTATCTACACTCTTAACCATAGACAAATAACATATCAAAGAGTATAAAATCAACATTACATAGCTCCAACTACAATATCCCACGTGCGCTAATCAAAACACTATCTGCTTCTCTGCTAGTCTCCAGAAGATCACTGTGTTGACATCAATGACAATCATAGTCATGAATGCAACAACAACTGCTATAGAATGAATGCCAACATCCAGCATTCATTCCTAACAGATATACCTCTACTTCTCTGAAATCTTCCACCTCTTCCTCTCTGTCTTTGATCATGTTTCTTTGTTAATCTTTCTTCTACCTTCAAAGAAAATTGGTATGCTTCTTCCACACTTTCCATCTTAACATAACTAATCTCATCTTGAATAGATGTTCTTAGGCCATTCAGATATCTAGCCACCTTCTCAACTTCATCATCCACATGTCTAGATCTGATATACAATTTATAAAATTCCTTAGTATATTCCTTCACACTCATGTCCCCTTATCTCAAAATCTTCATTTTCCTCATCAAACTATCTTGGTAGTCAGCTAGAAGAAACTTCCTCTTCATCTTTCCAAGCATTTTCATCCATGTCTTGATCTTTTCTTTCCCTCTCTTTTGTCTCTCATTTTGCAAATGATCCAACCAAAGAGATGCACGACCTTTCAACTTTGAAACTATAATTTTAACCTCCTTATTATCAGGAGTACCTTCATACTCAAAGTAATTATCCATCTTAGAGATCCAATCCAAAAGTGCATCGGTCTCAAGTCTTCCATCATAGCAAGAAACTTCAACTGCAGGTCTGGAGTTAGCTTTAGACAAAACTCTCAAAAGTCTTTCCTCATCTTGCTCAACTTCAGGTTCAACATTGGGTGTTTTTTCTTCTTCATCACTAACATCTTCAAGATGTGCACCTCTTCTCTAGTTTTTCTCTAAAGATTCAAGCCTAGTTGCAATCTGCCTCAACATATCCATGATAGTATTATCATTTCCTCTACCATGAACCATCTTGACAATCAGGTTCCAACAAGATCATAACCTTCAACAATTTATAGGTCAAATCTCAGATCTTTCACCCTACAACCAACCCAATAAGGTTCTCCATGATCCAATCCACAAGAAATAAATTGATCTGATACCACTTGATGCAAGGGCAGGGTAGGTAAAGGCAGAATCAGGGTTAATTGAGACTACTTAAACCCCTAAACATGCACTGCGAAGAGTTACACACAGAAGCAATATGAATACCACATGAAAGTAGTGAAAACACAATAGATATGAGACAAGCAACTGGTGACAACACTAGTGCAATTATTATAAAATCAGCAACATGCCCGGCTGTGAGGCCTTCCAGGTTTTGGCCTTATACAGTGAAATTATGCAATCAAAATTACAACTCACGTCCTATCATCATCTAACCTTCTATCTACTCGTGTTCTACCCACTCTACTACTCTACATTAACCCAAGCTCCAAATATATAGCCAGCAAAGCCACAAGTCAGCCAGTCTAGTATTTAATTACAATATAGGTCCACTCAGGAGGAGAAACCAAAAATAAAGAAAGAAAGAACAAAACATGATGCACCATTATAGATAGGTCCACACATGATCCAAGAACAATTCCCCAACCGTGCAAGATCCAATTTACCCACATGGAACCACACAAGGAAAAACACCACACGTTTCCTGTGAAACAAGTGGTAAATCGATACCCAAGGGAAATGGTGATAACTCCCAAGTCTGAATGAATTAGGATGTGCACCCTTAGGAGAAGGTCCCAAAGTAGTTCCAAGGTGAATCATTAACTACGCAAGGAGAGAAACCAACTGCAACAATGGCTACAAAACAAACATCAGGCAAGTACAAAAAATAGAAACTATTTTTGGCGATGCAAGATTTCTCAAGACCCAAGATGCTCCTGCATCAAATTTATTATTATTTATTCACTCATTTCATTAATCAAACATGTGAAACACAGAGAGAAGGCAATATTTAACATACAAACATCAAACTATACTATCAAAAATATTGAAGGATCTTTCTCAATGATAGATCCTACCTAGGGTCCTGCAAAGAAACATTTTTGGAGAGATCTAATTGAATCTAAGACAATTAAAAATGGGTGTATAATCTCCTTCAAATGATCTCCATCGAATGAAAATCTTCAAGCATTCCTAGGGAAACCACACTTCCCAAGATATCCTACTCTCTCTTTCCCTCACAAGATATTTCACAAAGATTTTCACTCAAAACTATACTCCACAAACTCTCAAACCTCACTTTCCCTCTCTACAAAAATGATAAAGGTTTCTTCCTCCTATTCCTTCCTCTTTCCTTGTATCCCGATGGTTGAAATTAAGTCTTATTTCCCATTTGTATGATGCAAAATTAGTTACACAAGAATTCAACCAACTCCCAACCATTTCATAAATAAATGGTTTTATTAACCTTTTCTATGTTATGGTCTTAAAGTATTTAATATTTATTTATTTAATTATTTAGTCCCATCACTCAAATATTAATATTAACTAATAATTATATGTAATTATTCCTTTAAGGTAATTTACCCTACTCTCTCTCTCTCTCAAAAACCCACTAGCACAAGTAATAAATACAATGTAAGCACTTATATATAGGTATACGTATATGTGTGCACCCATACTCACACACACAGACACTACACATAATATTTAGGGATTTATATTTATTTAAATAATAACCAAACACATAAGTAAATATTAATATTTTTATACACATTAATTAATAAATATTAATATTTATACAAACATTAATTACCACAAAGAGTTTATATCTTCACTTATTACAAAAAACATACAAGGATCACAAGAACAAGTTATAATTCATATACATCCTCATACCAAGGTACATAAAGTCAGAGAGGACAACAAGTGACTAGAGAGAAAGTAAACACAAGTCAACCAAGCCACCTGAAAGAAATCAACCAAGAATTTCAAACATAAATCACATAACTTGGCTGAGTAAAATACCAATAGAAAGGATCATTAATATACCCAACCCAGGTGAGGTGAATCGACTAATCATGAATCCTATAACAAAAGGAGATGTCTGTGAGGACCTTGGTACTATCTCCACAACACAACCATCAAGGATTTGAGGGCATGTGCAAACCTGTGAAGCTAGGTGAAGCTGATGTTTGGTACCTATAGTCTACATCACAAAGTAAGTATACATGTGCATATATACATACATATAAAGAAGATAGTAGAGACAAATGACTAGGATCGAGATGTCATGTGGACCTCACTAGGTGAGTAACTACGACTTCATCCCTAGTCATATAAACATATCACACACACACACACATGTAGCATCAAGTATACACATTAGATATAAACTAGATTAGATCATAGTCCATCACATAATTAAGGTTAGTCACATAATCAAATCAATGAAAGAATATCAAAATCTTACACGCATAAGCATAGATGACAACAATCCTAAATCTATATAAATCTAAAGTATATGAAGGGTATAATCATAAGCATACATGTAAACATAAAAGGAAAATAATCATGAAGATGTATATTAGAATTATATGATAAGTTACCTAATCATTAAGGAGATCATATCAAGATATCTTAATTGGTGCTAAGGTCCTTGTTCAAGCAACTAGTTAACCCAAGTGAAGAAACAATAAAGAGAGAAAGGAACAATCCAAGTGAGATAGATGACGGAGAAAGAGTTACCAAGAGAAAAATATCACCTAGGAGTATTCACCAAGCAAGCCAAAGGAAAAGGAGATTATATGTTTTGAAAGGGGAAAAGAAAATAAAAAACCCTTGTGAAATTATGAATGAGGCCATAGCCTAGAGAGAGAGAGAGATGCTCATTACAATAACGTTATCACAAGAAATGAGAGAGGATCATCTCTTAAATAGAGATGAGGAGAGGAATTACTATGTAACTCCCAAGTCTATGAATGCCACCATTCATAAAAGGTGTGTGCCAAGTGTCATAATCCTCTTAAGGAGGATAGAATAAATAGAGTAATTACATAAAATGAGTTTTCCTCCCATTTGGACTAGAGGAAAAATTACGTGTAGGGATTCCATAGGAATATTCCTAATTACAATTAATAAATACAAGTAAATATTACTCTTCTAAAACCCCCCTTTAATCTTCACTTGGGGAATTTATGATAAGGGGTATCAAACCCAATTTGTACAAAAAACTACAACTTGATGTTCAGCTTCATAGTACAAAGGTATATTTGAATGTGTTCAAGTGGAGGGATATCCACATCTTCAAGTAATATTCTTGAGTTATAGGATATTGTTAGATAAATTGATTCTTTAACTGTGCCTTGATGAGTCACCTGAATCAAAGAAACATGGAAATAAGAAATAAAGAATTTATCCACAAGGAGAATGGAATATGATATTTAGGTTAGTATATCTCTTGAAACTTTTGTATCATAAAATATTTTTAAAGGAACACTAATAGTTTAAAATAAGGTAGAGGGATAGAGATTCATGCATGATATTTCATCAAAATTGCAATAGAGCTAACATGATATCAAGGTAAACCAAATTCTCAAAGTCCCAAAATGAACAAGTGAGGAACAAGAAACATAATTAATGCTCTCATAAAAGAAACATACTAATGCACAAATGACCACAAACAAGGCCAACTTAAGACATGTATCAATAGTGCATCACTCACATGGATATAGACCACTAATGATACATCCCACTGCAAGTGAATGGGTCTTGAATCCATCACCTACATGACCTGTGATCTAAGCAATGAAGTATGTAGTGCATTATCACTTTAGTTTGTTTTGCAAAGAAATATTTGAGAGATAAAGATAAATTAGTAGCAAATGTGACTCAAACACCAAATCAACCCATGATTCAATTTTCCAAGCATGTTTACTGCCATGAACCATAAACAAAGGGATATGTGTGATAAAACATACTACCTTGAAATGTAAATAAGAAATCTAACAAAGTGCACTTGAAGGATTTCAAGGGAGACATCTTCATTAGGAGGAAAAGATCAAGAGGAGCCAAAGCATCTAAAAATGGAGGGAAAATCCATAAATAACATCCTCTTTATGACGAACAAAATGGATATAAACTCCATAAAAGGCTTACCAATTGTAGGATGGAGATATAATCCATGGGTCCCTTCATAGAATAAGGCAACTATGAGTCAGTTATAACTAATGGGTCCTCCATAGTAAACCATGAAAATGTTATCTCTATTTGAGCATTAATAGATTGTCATTAGTATCAATCAGTTATTCAGTCGGTAAAGGTTGGTATAAGGAGACAAATAGGATAGTCGATCAAGCATACAAAGCCTTCACACTGAGAAAAGACAAGGCAGAACTTCAAGATAACCAAACAAAGGCTGGACCAAGCACACTTACCGAGCGACAAGCATTTACCGAGTACCGATCTAGTAATCACCAAGCATTCATATGAACCAAGCATCATTAATTTACCGAATGGTGAATGTAATGATTACCGAGTAAATCAAGAAATGACATAGTAATCAGGAATGACACATACATCTATGCAAACGGTTTACACCGATCAGTAAAATGGTTTACCAAGATCGAGACATATTTAATATGGATGTAATCATTAATTTGGTGATGATTCCTGTGTAATGTTAGATCTAGGTTATTTTCTTACATCGTTGATCTTAGGTTTTCTAAGATATTGTAAACCCTAATTAGGTCAATTCAATTTAATATAAAGTTGTAAAGATGTCATTATGATCATGTATCATGAAGGAGTAGCCGCACTAAGGACATCAGGAGATCAGACAAAGGGTTTTTGACAGAAGGTTTATGAAAGAAGGAATCAATTTTTTAGAATACATTCAAGGCTACCGAGAAGAACAGAAGGACACATACATCACACTGAGGTGATTTTTATTTGATACTTCACAGATCTGAATTAGACAAGATCAAGTTGTTATTTACAGATACTTTTACTATTATCAATTTAACCATTGTAGCAAAACTCAAAATCTATTAACAAAGTGAACTTAACAGTTCTTATGTAAATCTCTTAACCAAGTACACACATACTTTTTGTTGTTAAAATCCTTTAACTAGGTAGATCTAGTTGATCTTTTGTTACTCCTAATAGGGTAAGATCATCATAAGTGATCACAAACTTGTATCCTTAACCGGCATACTTTATTGTTTCAATAGTGAAGATTTGTGGGTGTCATCCCCACCACAGTTTTTACCTTCTTACAAGGGTTTCTATGATACCAAAATATCTATGTCAAGTGTATGAATTTTCATGAATGATTTATTGTTTAGTTTACATTTTCAATTACATGAATGTATGTTTCTAACAATGGATTCAGTCGGTTAATTGAGATCTACAAGTGCAAATTTTTTAGTCTTAAGAGTTTTTGAGGGTACTGATTTACCCCTCCCCTCTCAGTACTTATCTTTCCATAATCAAAACAATTTCTCTAATGGTTTCCATCTCGGTAATAAACTCGGAGAGCTTAACCTTATTTATTCAAAAAATAGTTCAAATTTTGTTTAAGTTGTGCACTATTGACCAATTCACTACCGAGGTTAGTGAAAAGATTAAGAGATTGGATGAAGAGATTCAAGTCAGTGCAAACATTTCTCTAATGGAGCCAAATTATTTTCAAAAGCATATATCAAAAGTTCAAGAACTTAGGTGGTTGAGATCAGATTTGAGGAAGTAGGAAGATACCATCAGTGATCAAGTCATCGAGCTACAAGCTAAGCTGCTTCCACATCTAAAGATCATGGGGAGACATGTAAATAAGGAAAAAAGTTTAGTTTCCACCCCTGAGAGTTTTGTGCTTGAGAACATTTTTGACATGCATGCACATGTCGGTCTAGAGCACATTGCTCTTGACAACTTGAAAGAGGAATGGGAGAACCTCTTGGCATCCCTAAAGAAAACCCACCAGCACATTTTTGATAATTCGTAAGTACATTTTGTGTTTTTGCATTAATTTCAAAAAGGGGGAAGTCTTTATATAGATAAATATAGATATATATAGATATGTCATTTTGTACTTCACAACCGGAAGCATGCACAAAGGGGGAGTCAGTATATTTTTGAGTTTGTAAATATTTTTGGCAATCGGTACATATACATAAGGTTTTGATACTAATACCAAAGGGGGAGATTGTTATCTCTATTTGAGCATTAATGGATTTTCATTAGTATCAATCAGTTATTCAGTAGGTAAAGGTTGGTATAAGGAGACAAACATGACAGTCGGTCAAGCATACAAAGCCTTCACACCGAGAAAAGACAAGGCAAAACTTCAAGATAACCGAACATAGGTTGGACCGAGCACACTTACTGAGCGACAGGAATTTACCGAGTACCAAGCTAGTAATCACTGAGCATTCATATGAACTGAGCATCAATAATTTACCGAATGGTGAATGTAGTGATTACTGAGTAAAGAAGGAAATGCCATAGTAATAAGGAATGGCACATTCATCTATAAAAATGGTTTACACCGACCAGGAAAATGGTTTACCAAGACAAAGGCATATTCAATATGGATGTAATCATTAATTTGGTGATTATTCCTATGTAATGTTAGATCTAGCTTATTTTCTTACACCATTGATCTTAGGTTTTCTAAGATATTGTAAACCCTAATTAGGTCAAGTCAGTTTGATATAAATTTATAAAGATGTCATTATGATCATGTATCATGGAGTAGCTGCACTAAGGACATCAGAAGATAAAACAAAGGGTTTTTGACAGAAGGTTTATGAAAGAAGGAATCAGTTTTTTAGAACACATCCAAGGATACCAAGAAGAATAGAAGGACACATACATCACATTGAGGTGATGTTTATTTGATACTTCACAGATCTAAATCAGACATGATCAAGTTGTTATTTACAAATACTTTTACTATTATCAATTTAACCATTGTAGCAAAATTCAAAATCTCCTAATAGAGTGAACATAACAGTTCTTATGTAAATCTCTTAACCGAGTACACACATACTTTGTGTTGTTAAAATCCTTTAACTAGGTATATCTAGTCGATCTTTTGTTACTCCTAACAGGGTAACATCATCATAAGTGATCACAAACTTGTAGCCTTAACCAACATACTTTATTGCTGCAGTAGTGAAGATTTGTAGGTGTCATCCCTATCACAGGCTTTACCTTCTTACAAGGGTTTCTGCGATACCAAAATATATGTGTCAAATGTATGAATTTTCATGAATGATTTATTGTTTAGTTTACATTTTCAGTTACATGAATGTATGCTTCTAACAATGGATTCAGTCGGTTAATTGAGGTCTACAAGTGCAAAGTTTTTAGTCTTAAAAGTTTTTGAGGGTACTGATTCACCCCTCCCCTCTTAGTACTTATCTTTCCATAATCCCAACAGAAAATTGGGCTCCTGATACAACTTACAAAAAAAATGCAATAAAATGCATAATAATAAATGGTATAAAACCATAAAATATCACCATGTGCATATAAAGAGATGTCGAGTAAAAGCATATAAAATTGTAACTATGTGCATATCAATAGATCATATATAAAAAAATTGATAGCAATTGATGTTAATCAATGAATAATGAAGGAAATTGAATAAGATACCTCATAAACCTTGAACAAACTTAACAATGCATTGATAACTGTAAGAGCACTGAGAAACATTATAGATATCAGTTATAAACTCCATTGAATGTAAACATAAGTACAAATTTCTTAAACAAAAGAGGAAATATAGGTACTTCCTTGGAAACAATCTTTTACTTGAGAGTTATCATTCGTTTGCAGAGATAAATGTTTTTAAATAGCTAAGGTTGTTTAAGAATTTGGGTCAAAACATTAAGTTTGAACACTATCAAATTGAAAAATAGTAAATAATATCGAGAAACATATAATGTAATGAAGTTTAACTGAATGTTATGCACGAGGATAAGAAAGAAGCTTAATGTTAAACATGAAATTAAATAATCAATTAAACTATGAAAAGGTTGAAGAAAAATTGTATTAACCTTGAATAAGCGTGAATTAAACAATTAACGTATTTAAATTAGAGGGATCAATGAATTTGAATGATGATAAAAAAAGATACTAAATTATTATTGAAAACAATGTAATTTAATGAACTAGTTAACATACAAATGATTTTGAAGTGGGTAAATAACATTAAAAAAAATTAATTGTAAAAAAACTCTTATTAAGATATTGAAAAACTTATTAAAAACTATATAAAGAAAGTTTAAAGCTCTATACTATTGAAATGGTAATTAGTACTATTCAATTTGATTTTAGGGATTAATGTAGACATGATAACAAAAAGATTAAATGATATAAATGCTCTAAGGTAACAAGAACGAGTTAGAAACAATTATAAATGAATGTCAATGAATGTTAAAATGTGATTTAACTTAATGTTAATGATGATTTGAATATGTTAAGTTAACAATTAATTTTTTGTTAAAGTTATTAACAAACGAGAAAATGATTTTAGATGTTCAATTTAAACATAAAACAAATTGATAAAATGAGAATCATTGATGAATTTCAACTTTTAAAGAAAAAATTTTATAGAGAAGCAATTTAAATGTTAGTAAAATTATAAGCAATTGATTGAAACTAATTAAAATAACAATAAAATTAAACCAATTATTATTTTTTTGTTTAAGTAATTAATCTAAACAATGTATGAAAACTATATTTTTTTAAATGGATTAAGTAATGACAAAATAATGTTATTAAAATAATAACAAAACAATGTTTTTAAAGAAATTTATTTAAATGTATTTAAATTAGTCAAACTAACTAAAAAAAATGTTCAAAGTAATATTCAAACAAAAACTAAACTTAGCTAAACACTCTGCATTGAAAGGAATATCGCAAAGACAATACACAGTTGAGAAGCAGTACAAAACCTAATGGCAGAGAGAGAAATGCAAGAATGGAAGACAATCAGACTGCTACAAAACATGATAAGGTAGAGTTAAACAAAGCAAAGACTTGACCAAAGACATTACACAAGGCATAAAATGATGACAAAATAGAACAGTGAGAGGGAGTAAGGTATGGACGTTACTACCATGAATGTAGCATTTAAAAAAAAAAACTAAGAGCCACCAGCCTGGAGTAACCCAAGATGGATAAGCACTATGACTACTAAGGAGAATGAAGATGCAGAGTTGAAAGCCTACTTTATCGTAATTAACTCTTACGAAACTTGAACGAAGGGGATGGTTGAGCACAAATTGCTTTGTGCAAGGGAGAAAGCAGAATGCACCAACACAAAAGATGGAGAAAAATGAAGAGATATGGGAGCTGCAAAAACCAGAACAAAAACTAGAGATATAACGAAGACATTTTTTTATACAGAGACTCAGACAGATAGATTTAATAAATTTATCATTCAATAAAAGCTAATAGATATTTATGAAACCAATATTATGAAACCTGCATGCACAAATATTATAAAACCATAAATGTTATAAAACCTACAAGAATAAGAGATAAAGTAAGATCTTAAAAGCTAGCTTGTAAACTATGAATAAAATCCTGCAAATAGATAGAGATGAGAAAAAAAAATCAACCTTGCAGTTTGTCAACAAAGGTTGTTTTTTTAAATAAAAAAAATGAAAGAAAACACAAGAGCTCTCTAGCATCAAGCCTTCCAAAGAGGGAAAGCTAGAAAAAAACTAAATAAAATACTAAATCCTGCAACACAAATGAGTTATAAAAACTATGAGCTTCTCTCTTCTCAACAAAGTCTTCAATAAGGTGTGCTCCACAAAATGGTAACCTTCATCCACATACACTCAAAACAAGGATTAGATAATCTGCTCTGATACCATGTATAAATAATAAAGAGAGCAAGAAATAATAAACAATCCAAGTGATCCAAATGAGGGAGAAAGAGTTACCATGAGAAAAATATCACCTAGTAGCATTCACCAAGCAAGCCAAAGGAAAAGGAGATGAGATGTTTTGAAAGGGGAAAAGTAAAGAAAAACCCCTTGTGAAATTGTGAATAAGGCCATAGCCTAAAGAAATAGAGAGATAGAGAGAAAGATGCTCATTACAATAACTTCATCACAAGAAATGAGAGAGGAGCATCTCTTAAATAGAGATGAGGAGAGGAGTTACTATTTAACTCCCAAGTATATGAATGTCACCATTCATAATTGGTGTGTGCCAAGTGTCACAATCCTCTTAAGGAGGATAGACTAAATAGAGTAATTACTTAAAATGGGTTGTCCTCCCATTTGGACTAGAGGACAAATTACATGTAGGGATTCCATAGGAATAGATCCTAATTACAATTAATGAATACTTGAGTAAAGGTTACTCTTCTAACACCAAGAATAATCATAGTCGGTGATAAAGAGAACACTCGCATAGAAAGCCACATATGTTTGTCGGGTAATCATCCTAACACACAAGGTCCTAAAATATCATTAGTATATAAGTAGAGGTAACAAAAAAAATCATTATGTTTATCATTGTATTATAGCTAGAACATAATGGATTAGACAAGCACCTTAGACAAATTCATATTTTCATTAGCAAAAGAAGCATAAGGTTCCTACAACATTCCCTAAATTTCATAAGTTTACTAAAGGCATATTAGGATTAGAGGGGTGTTATAGACTATGTCCTTGTTCTATTTAGTTTCATCCTTATTGCTACTAGTTTCCATTATGGGCATATTATGAATATTGTTTATACTTTCTTATTTTTTAGCTAGAAAATTATTACTGGATATTGCTATGTTTACTGGGATGGCCCTAGGTGGCCTTTTTATAAGACTTTCAATAGTTTAGATGGTATCTAGAGACATTAACTCCTTTTTTATGGCGTGGAAAATCAAAATTAGTTGATGTTTTGATATTAGTTGTTAGTTTTGGTTTTTAATGTGTTATTATTAATCTATTGATTACATGCCCTCTAAGTCGTACTTGAGGGATCACAACACCCTAGTTTTGTTGTTTTAATATAAAAAACAATGACTACTATGAAGGATTAAAGTAATATTTATTTTATTTATATTGACTTAAAAAAATATTATTATGAAGAATTATAATAACATTCATTTTATTCATGATCATTTAAAATTTCTATTCTATAAATTAGTCACATATTATATTATGCATTTATCTAGTCGTTCTATAAAATGTTGAAATTGGATTAAGTCTTGAGTCATAAGGTTTTATGGTTGTAAATGTTACATATATGTCTAGAGTTTTATTTGTTAGAAGCAAAATCTAATTTATTTTTTAAAGTGAGTCTTTTGTTTATTGATAGACAACATAGTGGATAAATTTAACAAGTTAAGCAAGCTATTCTTAATAATAATTTTTAAAACTAATTATATTGTTGCTACTTAGCTGATGTTGTGATTATATAATTATAAAATAAGTATTAACTCAGTTAATTATAAAATACTAAATGAGAGTAAATTGACCTAATACACATAATTAATGGTTTAAGAAGTAAAAGTGTGAATTGATCATAAGTGATCTAGATAGAGTGAGGTTGCATAATAATTTATCATACCTTAGTTGTAGTACTAATAAGACTCATTGATTCATCACATTTAAAAAAAATATTATATATCTAAAGATTAGAAAACAAAATCACTTAAACTATTTAATAATTATATAAATTCACCTAAATTATAAGATAATATATTATAATATTATATATCTTTACTTTAAAATAAAATGCTCACATCCATTTAAACGTAAATTATTGAAAAAATACTATTATAAATATAGACAAGAGTTGCAAAATAGTGTAGTTTGTTAACCTACAATTGATTGAATATATTGACCAAGATTCAGGAGGTCATCGAGCTATTAAAGTAATATGTAAGATGATTAAATCAGTCAATATGTTGTCATTGATGGCAACTAGTTTTTACTATACTTATCATGATAATTACAAATATGTGAACATCTATAGAAGGAAGAAATGGTGAAGAAATGAGATATCTACATAAGGACAAGATGAATATGACAGCTATGGATAAGGTACACATTCGGTAACTTGTTGATGAGTCTATGGCATTATGTTGTTGACTTGAGCATGTTACACTATTCTATTATGAAGAAGAGATCAGAATTGAACAAATTAATATGGTCGGTAATTGAAGATTTTTGTATACACCAAGTCAATCTTGTGTATACTGAGTGACAATAATAACCGAGTTAGTTATCACCAACACATTTTGTATTAACCGAGTAGGATGAAAACATTAAATGTTTATAACAACCAACTGAAATTGATGATCTCACAGATGCATATGATTTCAAGGTAAGAGATAGAGTTTGTTATGAAGACCAATGGCTAACAAAATTTAGAGATAATCAAAGGGAAGAGATTGAAACGTGTTATTGATACAACTTCTGAGGAAGCTTGAAGCGAAAAAATGAACGATGGAGATTAAGAGGCAAAATCTAACGGATGAGATGAAAACATTTTACATGTCTATTTAAGAGACATGAGATTCATTGTTGAATCTTCCGGATGAATTGAGACTACAGGAGAATTCTCATGGAGACATTTTTTTTCATGCACCAGTGATCAAATTGCAGGTTACAGACAGAACCAAGTTGGACTGCAAGTATTACCAAGCATCAGAGAAGTATACACCGAATGAAGTAAGTTGGAGGATATAATGGATTGAATTGATTATTGATCAGAAGAGTTATATTGAGCTTAGCATAGATCCAAATACTTGAAAATTGAGTTGTATTTGAATCAGATCACTACAGTATCAGTTTAACCATTGTTATAGCTAAATCTCTTAACCAAGTGGACTTAACAGTCTTTTGTATTTCCATATGAAATTCAAGGAATGTTAATTGTTTTCTTGTTGACCCCATAGTGAATGTTGGTCGAGGGAGAACTATTGGTGATAAATCCTCTAACAAGGTCACACCTTATAGTGTGTTTTGTAACCTTTAACAGGGTTGGCTCCTAACTAAGCTCACTTAAGAAGAGAAATATTTTGGGTTACCGGTCCTAGGTGGTTTTTCCCTTAGCAGGGTTTCCACATTAAATCTTTGTGTTATGTATTATTTTTTGTGATTGGATTGCTATCATACTTTACATATTTCATATTTAATTAATCGGTAAACACAATTTTGGAAATTACTAGCAATCGGTAAATGAGCAGAAAGTTAATCTTAATATCTTACCGAGTTAATTATTTTGTTGAAGAAGTTTGAAAAAGTACATATGAGATTTTGGGACTATAGGATAACTGATTTAACTGATTCACCCCCCCCCCTCTCAGTTATCTAACAATTGGTATCAGATAATTGTGTGCTTGAAAAGGAAGTTTGAAGGACTTGAGCTAAAGATCACAAGATGTATAAAAGGGAGGTGCCTAAGATGAACAAGGACAACTTCACAACATGGCAAAGCAAAATGAAGTTGCACATATCTAGAATTGGAGAATTTTCTCTATTCTATTTGACTAATGAGTACATACAATTGTCTATTGGACCTTTGACAGTTGATTAGCTGAGAGACATACATGAACACAACATGACAATGCTAGAGATTGTTGCTTCCCTATCTGATGCAGAATTTGAAGATATCAAAGTATGTACTTCAGCAAAAGCAATGTGGGACAAACTTTCACTAGTTCATGGAGGAGATGCAAATGTAATGAGGGTAGAGGTGAAATTATTAGAGGAATATTTGATGATATGAAGATGAAAGAAGGTGAAAACATTACACAGTACAGTAACCGAATCAAGGAGGTTGTCAATGCTATCCAAGGAGCAGGAGGTTTTATTGATGAAGACACTTTTGTGAGTAAAATTATTAGAACTTTGTTTCCTTTCTATGCTATTAGAATCTCTGTTATTCATGAAATGAGATCTGCACTGGGTAATGTTCTTACACTTGATAGCCTAATCGGTAAATTGACTAATTTTGAGTTGAATAGCTATGATAACAGTATTGTACCGAGTGTTGAGTCTTTATTTATGTCATCCTTGAAGATTGATAAGTCTAGTAGTAAACATAACATAAGAAATGAAAGTGACAGTGACAATGAAGATAGACTTGATGAGCTTGAAGCACTTATGGCTAAGAGACTTCAGAAAGGTAAAGGAAGGTATAAAGGAAACTTACCATTAAAATGTTTTAACTGTAAAGAAATTAGCCATATTGTAGCTAGATGTCCTAATAGGAAAGATGATGATAAAGATAATGATTGATTTGGTGAAAGAAAGTCTGACAGAAGAGATAACCGAGAACACAGAGGAAACCGACAGTATGACAGAAGAAACAACCAAGACTATAAAGGAAAAGGCAAGAAGGCTTGTTACCTAGTTGGAGATGATGATGTTGATAATGACACCGAAATTGATAAAGACATTGAGGTGGTATTCATAGCTATGAAAGAAGATTCAGAAGAAGAAGAAAGGTATGTTGAAACAACACTTATATCTAAAGTTAGCAAGAATGATACATGGATTATTGATAGTGGTTGTACACATAATATGACTGGTGATAAGGAAAAATTTGAATATCTTGAACACTATAATGGAGGATTTATTAAAATGGGAAATGATACACCTTGTCTAGTGAAAGAAAATGGATCTATCTTGTTGAACAATAAGATTAGATGTGAGAATGCATATTGGGTGAAAGGACTTAACTATAATTTGTTGAGTGTGGCACAATTGAATAATGCAAGTCACCGAGTTGCATTTGAAAGTAGAAAGGTGATGATCTCTGATGAAATTGGAAAGTTGGTCGGTACTGGTGAACAATCCAAAGGTAATCTATTTTATCTTGACAATGCTTAAACTTCTTGTTTGTTGGCTAGAAATGAAGATGCGTGGTTGTGGCATAAGAGACTGTGTCATGTGAATTTTGATAACATGGTTAATATTAGTAACAAAAGAAGAGTTAGAGGTTTACCGAGTCTAACAAAACCTTACCATGTCATGTGCAATCAATGTCAGAAGGGGAAAATGACTAAATCTAGTTTTAAGAGCAAGAACTATTCTTCTAAAGGTATTTTGGAGTTGGTGCATACCAACTTGTGTGGTCGTATGAGAACTCGGAGTTATTATGGTGACAACTATTTCATTTTATTTGTTGATGACTCTCTAGGATGATGACAATTATGTTTTTGAAAGAGAAATTTGAAGCTTTCAAAATGTTTAAGTGGTATAAAGCTAAAGTGGAAAAGGAAACTGGAAAAGATTTAAAATGCTTAAGATCTGATAGAGGAGGTGAGTTTATTTCTAATGAATTCACTAACTTTTGTAATGAGCGTGGAATTAAAATATAGGTTTCTCCACTGAGGACACCACAACATAATGGTATTGCAGAAAGAAGGAATAGATCTATAGTTGACTGTGCCAGAACACTGATGATTGAAAAGGATGTTGCAAAAATGTACTGGAGAGAAGTTGTTAGCACTACTGTATACACATTAAACCGAGTTCAACTGAACAAAGATACAAAGAAGACACTTTATGAGTTATGGTTTGGCTACACACCTAATGTAAGTTATTTCAAACAATTTGGAAGCAGATGTTACATTTTGAAAGATTATAGAAATGGGAAATTTGATTCTAAAGGTGATGAAGGAATATTTATAGGATATTCTACTAAGAGAAAAGCATACAAATGTTTGAACAAGGCTACTAATAAAATGATTGTAAGTGCTAATGTGAAAGTTGATGAGTTTGCTGAGAAAAATAATGAAGAAAGTAGGAAGGAACCAGAAGACTGGTAGATTTACATATATTGAGAATCCCAACTATCTACTGAGCCACAAGCTGAGTCTACTGAGCGATAGGAAAATTCTACTGAGAGTCAGCAAATACAAACTAAGAACTAGGAAGATGTTACTGAAGAAGAAATTGAGCCTGCACTGACTGATGAACAAAGAAGAGAGCAAGTGTTGGAGAAATTTGTGAGAAGACACCATCCACGGAACCAAATTATTGGAGACAAACAAGCTGGCATGATGGCACGAAGTAAGTTAAGATAGAACACATGTTTAGTTTGTGAATTTGAGCCTAAAAGTGTTAAAGATGCACTTGAGAATAAAGAATGGATTAAGGCCATGAATGAAGAAATTGAGCAGATAGGGAAAAACAAAACATGGACATTATTACCGAGACCGAGTGACAAAAATGTGATTGGAACAAAGTGGATATTTAGAAACAAGTTGAATGAGAATGGTGAAGTGACTAGAAACAAAAAAAGACTTGTATGTAAGGGATATGCACAAAAAGAAGGAATTGACTATGGTGAAACTTTTGCACCATTAGCAAGACTTGAAGGAGATAGAATATTACTTACATATGCTACTTATAAAGGATTTAAGGTTTATCAAATGGATGTGAAATCTGTATTTCTGAATGGAATTCTTGAGGAAGAAATCTACATAGAACAACCTGAAGGTTTTTTTATCAGAATAAGAAGAACATGGTTTGCAAATTGCACAAAGCAATGTATGGACTGAAACAAGTGTCGGAAGCATGGTATGAAAGATTGCATGCTTATCTTATAAGTATTGGTTTTGTGAGAACAAGTGACAATAACAATTTATATTTGAAAGATGGAATTAATGATAATATACTTATTGCTGAAATTTTTGTTCATGATATAATATTTGGAGGACATGATAATCTTTGCAAATCTTTTGTTGTTGAAATGAGAAAAGAGTTTGAAATATCAATGTTTGGAGAGATTAATTTTTTTCTTGGATTGCAAATACTACAAAAAAATGAAGGCATATTCATCACACAATCAAAATACATCAAGGAATTATTGAAGACATTTAGAATGGAAGATTCAAAACTAGTTGGAACACCTATTGTTACCAGATGCAAATTGACAAAAGATGATGAATCAACCGAGGTAAATCAGACACTGTATAGATCAATGATTGGCAAATTGATGTATGTTGTACATAGTAGGCCTGATATAGCACATGCAGTTGGTATTTTAGCAAGATTTTTTGCTAATCCTAAGGTATCACATATGACTATTGTTAAAAGAATTTTGAGATATTTGAAGAACACCAAATATCATGGGTGATGGTACAAAAAGGAAAGCAATTTTGAACTACAAGTTTACACTGATGCAGATTGGGCTAGAAATATTGATGACCAAAAGAGTACTACCAA
The DNA here is from genome assembly GCA_027943335.1 of Chamaecyparis obtusa. NCBI lineage: Eukaryota > Viridiplantae > Streptophyta > Pinopsida > Cupressales > Cupressaceae > Chamaecyparis > Chamaecyparis obtusa. Next base: position 469,788 of record BSBK01001626.1, on the reverse strand, counting down.
TGGAGCATTCTTTTTGGAAGAAAGACTTGTAACATGGATAAGTAAGAAACAAGCATGTATTTCTCAGTCAATTACTGAAGCAGAGTATGTTGTTTCTACTACTAATTGTTCAAATATTGCATGGATAAAACAATTATTGAAAGGAATGAATGAGGAAATCATTGATCTAGTGATTATATATTGTGATAACACAAGTGCCATAAATAGTTCAAATAATCTGGTGATGCATGCAAAGACAAAGCACATATCAATTAAATATCACTATTTGAGGGAACAAGTACAAGAAAAGAAAGTTAAACTAGAGTTTGTGAAGTCTAAAGAACAACTTGCAGATATATTTACTAAACCCTTACTGAAAGATACTTTTGAGTACTTGAGGACTAGACTAGGGGTCCATCCCCTGTCTATTGGTCACTAAGGTGATCAGGAGGTTCATCAACCTATACTTTATCAGAAAATCAAATAATATTGATGCATGTAGCTCACACTTTAGGATTCCTAAGGTTGTGAAGGAAGTGAAGATTGTAGAAGCTGGAATAGAGAATTATATATCAGTACATGAAGGTACTTGATCCGGACTGAACAACAGAAATACTATTTGGCTACTAAAGATTTGTTTGAATATTTTCTTTTGGCATTGTTGTCAAAGGGAGAAAGATTTCTATGAAATATCATTTGGGAGAGAGGAATTTCAAGAACACAGGGAGAGAGATATATGTTGTCAAGTGAATTGAAGAAGATCAAATCTGTAGGGAGAGTCTGCATGAAATGTTGTTGTAGTGATCAAACATATTAAATATCAAGCAAGGGAGAGCTTACCGAGCTACAACATTTATCTATATAGTTGTAGAACATATGTTTGGTATTCTATGGCATATTTCATATTGTGTTTCCATCAATGCCAAAGGGAGAGATTATTAACCTACAACTGATTGAATATCTTGACGAAGATTCAAGAGGTCACTAAGCTATTAAAGTAATATGTAAGATGATTAAATCAGTCAATATGTTATCATTGATGACAACTAGTTTTGACTATACTTATCATGATAGTTACAAACATCTGAACATCTGTAGAAGGAAGAAATGGTGAAGAAATGAGATGTCTACATAAGGACAAGATAAATATGAAAGATAGGATAAGGTATACATTGGGTAACTTATTGATGAGTCTATGGCATTATGTTGTTGACTTGAGCATGTTACACTATTCTATTATGAAGAAGATATTAGAATTGAGAAAATTAATATGGTTGGTAATTGAAGATTTATGTATACACTGAGTCAGTCTTGTGTATACCGAGTGACAGTAATAACTAAGTTAGTTATCACCAACACATTCTGTATTAATCGAGTAGGATGAAAACATTAAATGTTTATAACAACCGACTAAAATTGATGAGCTGGCATATGCTTATGATTTCGAGGTAAGAGATAGAGTTTATTATGAAGACTAATGAAAGACAAAATTTAGAGATAATCAAAGGGAAAAGATTGAAATGTGTTATTGATACAACTACCGAGGAAGCTTGAAGTGGCAAAACAAGCGATGGAGATTAAGAGGAAAAATCTAATGGATGAGATGAAAATGGTTTACCCGTCTATTTAAGAGATGTGAGACTCATTCTTGAATCTGCCAAATGAATTGAGACTACAAGAGAATTCACGTGAAGATATTTTTTTTCATGCACCACTGATCAAATTGGTTACAAACAGAACCAAGCTGGACTGCGAGTATTACCAAGCATCAGAGAATTATACACCGAGTGAAGTAAGTTGGAGGATATAATGGAGTGAATTGAATATTGATCAGAAGAGTTATATTGAGCTTAGCATAGATCTGGATACTTGCAAATTGAGTTGTATTTGAATCAGATCACTGCTTTATTAGTTTAACCATTGTTACAGCTAAATCTCTTAACCGAGTGGACTTAACAATCTTTTGTATTTCAATATGACATTCAAGGAATGTTAATTGTTTTCTTGTTGACCCCATAGTGAATGTTGGTCGAGGGAGAACTATTGGTGATAAATCCTCTAACAAGGTCACACCTTATAGTGTGTTTTGTAACCTTTAATAGGGTTGGCTCCTAACCAAGCTCACTTCAGAAGAGTTAAATATTTTGGGTTACGGGTCCCAGGTGGTTTTTCCCTTAGCAGGGTTTCCACGTTAAATCTTTGTATGCTTTCAGATAAAATTTGGGGAAAAAATAATTTTTTTGTGTATACCATTTGTATGTGATTATTAGGCTTATGTTGTTTGAATGTCTTCAATATCTTTGCTGAAATTGAAAGCCAAACTTTTAAATCTTCAAATTATCATTATCTCCCCTCAAATCTTCCTACAAATACCTTGACTTTCACTACTACATTTGACCTCATTTTTCTACCAAAATTTTTGACCATCAATTAAAAAGGTTTAGGTTGGTCGGATTATAGAAGGAAAACTTCCTCTCTTTTTTAATTCATGCCCATGTTAGTCAAAATTTTGACCAATACAATGTAGGTCAAAATTTTGACCAACACAGGCATAACTTTAATAAGAAAAAAGATTTTGTATCTCATTTCATTGTTTGGTTTTAATTTGGAGTGTGCGAAGGAGCTGGAGCCTGCGATTGTTTGAACTGTTATTTGGTGAGAGTAAAAGGAGGACTGCCTGTAAGGATTTCCTTACTCTGCATTTGTCTGGCATTGTTTTATTGTTTACCTATTTATGGCCCATGAGCAATGTGCTAGGGCATTATGTATTTGGTATTTGCTGGCACATTTTTTATCATTGTTTACATACATTTGATTCAGAGATGAACTTGCAAAACCCTAAATTTATGAATCGCCGCATCATGTTACACTGTAAATGTACTAGTGTTAGGTTTATGATTGTAAGGTTGGAAGAGGAAATATTGCAAACAAGATTGAGAAAACTATATTTTTAACATTTTTTTTACTGATATTTGTTTTCTGCCATCTTCGTGTGGATTGGAATGTCAAATCTAACTCCATAGGAAGTCTACCTGGAGTCATAGCTTTCAATTGCAACTGGTCTGAGATCATTTGGTGGAGAAATCTAAAAGAAATTATGTGACAGTCATCTATAGACCATTTTTGACATAAAACTAGGGCAGTCGGCTTTCTATGGATTCTTTTAGACCAAGTGTGACTACCTACACACTATGGCTTCAAAAGTACTTAAAAAGACCCCAAATAACAAATAAACCATAGAATACTTGCACTCCCAAGACTCCAAACCCTCATCAGTCTTTAATAATGTCTAAAAATGAACAAACCTCAAAGGGATAGGGCTCAGTCCACCGAGAACCCCAAAATCCCCAAAGTTAGCACTTTTAAACCCTTAATCCAAGGGTTTCTTAAATCTCCTATCTTTGATCACTTCTAGGTCCAATAGGTAGTTGTTTCACCATTAGATGATCATTATAAGATGATCCAAATCATAATCTATGTTCCTTCTTCAAACAAATGGCTACTATTATAGCATACCAAGCAAATTCATTAAGTTTCCTCTATAAATTATGGTGATCACCCAAACATTCTTCCTTCTCATTACATTAATGGATTAGGGAACTATAGTACATGTTAATACTTAGTCATTCCATGTGTTATAGTGGTCAGAGGTCATGGAATGACCATATTCAATTGGAAGCTCACAAAACTGTCAAAGGAATGGCTGAAACTACTCTACCAGTCAGAATTAATTGAGTAAAAATACAAATACAGACCTCACAAATGCATAGATGTGGTCTAGGATCAATATCTAACTATTCCAAATGCATTGAAATGTAATACAATGACAAAATGAATCCAAAATCACTCTAAGAACTCAAGGAAATTGCATTTGAAAGAAGTTTATTTATCAAAAACTTAGTACAGTCTGTACACCAGGCCTCTTATGTCGTACAATGAAACTTTGGCATATTTGATGGACTCCTAGAAACTACCCCAACCAATCCAAATTGGTTGGATGGATTAGTTTGCACTAAAACATAACAAAATCCAATTCCCTCCATTTTCTAATAATCGTTGCATTTCAAATTTTTGAATTTGCAACATTACAAATTTGGAGTTTTTGAAACTTTTAAAGATAATGAAGCCTTAAGACTTTGAAATGTGACCCAAATGAACTTATTAAGCATTATTAAAATCAAAGCTAAACTATTATAAACTTGTAACACCAAATACCATCCTAGGCTCTTATTTTGGTCCTAAGTCCTATTAGGCCTTTTAAGATTTATTACATATTTGCCATTTGCATTGCATGGAATGACCTTATAGGCCATTATTGGTGCCAATAAATTCCAATTGATGTCTTTAGATGTCATTAGGTGCATGGTTGTCATTATGGACTCCTGGTAGTCTTTGGATGTTCTAGTTTCCCCTGCACCATGTTCACCACCTTTGAAAGGATTCTTGTCCCAAGAATCAGTCTTGGCATTGGATGTCTAAGTTTGAACCTGTACTTTAGGAATATGGTGCCTTGACAGTTGGTTCTTTCTACCCACTGGATGTCCACATCTGAACATGGTTGTTTATTGGTTGCCTTTTAATAGGACACTTGACTGTACCTATTTGAACATAGTTCAAATCCCAAAAGTTTGCATTTCTAGGACTGTGCAGCATTGTCCTATTCAATCCTTTGTCCTTTTCTTCCCAAACCTTATTTGTCCTTCCTCCTCTTCCCCTGATTGAAGAACCTCCTCTATTTCTACTATTCTATCTTTCACTTTTCCTCTTCAATTTCTCCTCTATTCTAAGGGCTGATCGGTAACATTCCTTCACACTTCTGGGGTTAGAAGCCACAAATTCATCTTGGATGTTAAATCTTAAACCACCTAAATATCTAGCAACCTTAACAACATCTTCTTCCAATCCTGACCTTATGCTTAGTTTATAGAATTCATATGTATATGCTTTAACATCTAAATCTCTTTATTTTAAACTTTGCATTCTTTTATGCATTTGTACATCAAAGTCTTTAGGAAGAAAGTTACCTTTCAGTTTTGCTATCATCCTGTCCCAAGAGACAATCTTTGGCTTACCTCTTCTCCTTCTATCTACCTCATGATCCCACCATAGGAGTGCATGCCCTTTGAGTTTTGTTTTTTCCAATCTGACCCTTTGATCTTCTGGTACCTCTTCACCTTCAAAGTATGCAACCATTGATGCAATCCAGTCCAAAAGCTCTTCTTCTTTCAGACTTCCATCATTTAGTAGGGATATCTCCCCTCACCTTAAGCTGCTCAATCTTCATAACCTTGAATATTCTAATTTTCCTCTGCTCTTCAGGATCTATTTGTTCCTCTTGTTCCTCTCCTTCTCCTTCCGTATGGGTTTCTTCCTCTTCTTCACTATCAACACCTTCATCTGCTGCTCTTCTTTGATTGGATTCCAGTGCTTCAAGCCTGGCCAAAAGTGCATTGTAAGATTCTTGCAACCTTATGTTCTTCTCCTTCAACTCCTAGATCTCCCTGGCAGTACCTGCATTCCTTGGTGGCATTTTCACAAACAATAGTCAAACTTCTTTAGCAAAGTGTTCCTCTATCCCTCTAAGGAACCATTTGTTTTAGATAATTTAATTTTAACTTTGGTTGTGTTAACAGAATTATGTTGACTTTATTTTGTAGTTGTTTAACATGAGAGTTTGTAGATTAATAGGATTTCACATATACTAGTTTTCCATAGTTGCCCATCTATAACTAGTGAGATGTACATAACTCATGTACCTCATGCTAGTGTGCTTGGATACCTTGTATACACTATTTTTCATTAGATTAGACATTATCCAAATAGTGAGTATTTATATAAAGTGTTATAACACACAGGTGGTCCTCCTTTTACACCAATTAATAATAGTGACAACCCTCATAGGTGGTTGGATAATGTATAGTCTAATCCAAGCACACTAGCATAAGGTACATGAGTTATGTTCATCTCACTAGATATAGATGGGCATTAATGCTCAATTGAATGATACGTTCCCATAAAAATGTGAACTCCTATTAATCTACAAATTCTCATGTTAAACAACTACAAAATAAAGTCAACATAACTCCTTTAACACAACCAAAGTTAAAATTAAATTATTTGAAAAAGGGTTTGTGTTTTGAGTTAATTGGTTTATGTAAATCTGTTTCAACAACAAGTGATGAACATTCATATTTTCCTAAGCAGTACTTTGAGCATTCCTGCCACATATGTACTATTGTGAAAATCATCACAAGTCCATTTGTTGTAGGAGAGAGAGAGAGGAGGCTAATGACGAGGATATTGATGCTTTGCTTACTAGCCGTTACCTTAGAAAAATGAGCAAGAAACCAAAAAAGAAATGATTAGCAAAAAATGTTAATTACAATAATTTCTTTCTTGGTTTCTTGCTCATTTTTCTAAGATAACGGCTAAGCGGAGCATCAATATCCTCATCATTCCTCTCTCTCTCTCTCTCTCTCTCTCTCTCTCTCTCTCTCTCTCTCTCTCTCTCTCTCTCTCTCTCTTACTGGTCCTTTGGCATGTATTAAACAGAATCAAATTTTCAGCATATTATTATCATTCTATTTCTTTGTTGTAAACATGTCATTGGTTCAGTTTTGTAATTTTTTTTTGTGTTAAATGCATTTAAAATAAAGGTCTAATTTTGTAGACTACTGATGCAAAGCCCTCTACTATCACCTTAAATAGGCAAACTCAACTTGAGGATTCAACAAGAAACTTAAATGGAATACACCAAGAAGTACCAAATGATGAATGCTCAATTGTTGTAATGGCAAAGCAATATCAGAACCGTCCATTTCTAGAACTTGATTTTTCTATAGTCCTAATGATTTTTCGTATTTCTTGAACATTGTTGACATACTTAAATGGAATACACAATACCAAATGATGAATTCTCAATTGTTGTAATGGTAAAGCAATATCAGAACCATCCATTTCTAGAACTTGATTTTTCTATAGTCTTAATGATTTTTCTTATTTCTTGAACATTGTTGACCTACTTAAATGGAATACACAATACCAAATGATGAATGCTCAATTGTTGTAATGGCAAAGCATCAGAACCATCCATTTCTAAAATTTGATTTTGTATAGTCTTAATTATTTTTCTATAGTCCTAATGATTTTGAAAATTGTTGACAAAGAGTGTTTTTTTTTTTTATTATAGTATAAATGATTTTTCTATAGTCGTAATGATTTTTCTTATTTCTTGTCTTTTGTCCCTTTTTTATTTCCTATGTGTGTGCTTCGTGACAGGATTTTGTCACCTTCTTTTGATGGTATATTTCATTCACTCTATGTGGAATACTATTTTGTTCATTATTTTATTTCAGCTTGATATTTCTTTCATTTTTCATATACACAGAGACTACACATGTGATGCAGGAGCATCCTAGGTGTAAGAGCAATCTTGCATCACCCAAAAATATTTCTGGTTTTGTTTTCAATAAGGGTTATCTTGTGCAGAGCTGCTATTTATGGAAACTTACTACTTTTAGTAAGTTGGTCATTTGATCTCGGAATGTTCTAATTTCACAATTGGAGGTTCATCTCAGTCATTTCAGCCTACCAGTTGAGTTTCATTGCCACATCATTAGTATTGGTGAAGTTATTGAGGTTTTTGGGTATGAAATCTTTCAGGTCAATTTTGAAGGTCTTAGAGGCTCCGAGTCATGATCGACCCCCAGTTGATTGGCTCTAGCACATGTCAAGCGTTGTAGATCTTGTCATGGCATTTTTGAAAAGTGGTTACAATAGAAAAATAGAGTTATGGTTAAAAAGTTATGGCCTCTGAAAGTTGGATTACCTAAAATCATATTTTGTATTTCTTTTGAGCTGACTCTATTGTAATAATTATGAAAAATAAATAATTCTATGTCTAGTTGGCCTAAAGGGCTAAATTTTTGGAACCTTCTCGGGCGATGGAAATTGCCTATATAAGAAAGGTCTGTAGTGTTGTCTTAGGCAGTTTGGGGACAATTCTGGGTAGCAGATCTGGGTATTGATTCAAGGCTTTGTCCTACATAATATTGTAAGGGAATGCCCATGTGGCTTTGCATATTGTAATTCTAAAAGTGTGTAATTCCACATTTGTGGAGATAATAAGAAGCCAATTTTCTATTCTTGCATATTGTTGTTGTTTCTCTGTTTCTGTTATGTGTCTGTGGTATTAAGGGGAGCACCCTTCATCAACATGTTGATAAAAAAATGAGCTATTTGATTTAGGTTTACTTTTCATTATTGTAAATGGTTAATATTTCTGATGGTACTCCTTGGTGTATTCCATATAAAAATAATAAATGTAGTAACGATGGTGCGGTGCATTATTGATATAGGCTCGATGGCTCTTGTCTTTGTGCCAAACTATCAATGTGGTGGTGGGATGTGTGTGTTAAAGACTTCATGGACACAGAGCAACCCTGGATGACAATTTTGGTGCTGCCCAAATAGAAAAAAGGTTGCTAATGTGTATATATTTAATGTTTCTAATGTAAATACTATTCATTATATTATAAGAACTAATGTAGATTGGGCATCACGGGGAAATAATGGCTACGGATACTTTAGTTGGGTTGATGACAACTCATCTGCATCTATCCACCCATCTCCACTTATCCACGATGAAGGATTTGAGTGCAAAATGTGTCAAGCTAGGGCAAATTCTTAAATTATATTTTTACGATGCATTCTCTATATTGTACTTGCATATCTTTGTTGCAACCATATGCAGAGATGAACTCAGGAATTGGTTAGTTTAGTATTTTCATATTGTAACTAATATTTTAATATGGATGTGATGTAACTTCTGTTTGCCTCAAGTGCGCATATATATGGTTTACATCAAAATTTAGAATAATTCTTCATTTTATGGCTCAGGTGAGCCCCAATCTGTTATCAATCACGTGATTTAACGTATAGTGTCTTCTTGGTTATTCCATTTGTTCCTTGACCTTTGAAGGCCATTTGGTAATTTCAACTACACCTAAGGATCCATCAATAGTTGTGGAAAATAGGATTCATGTTGCAATGCCCAAGCTGCAAGATGGGAAAGAGAGGGAAGAAGAGTGGAAAGAAGATGATATTTCTGAGATCATGGATGGACACAATGTTGCAGACTTTATTGATCTAGATATCTTGCAAAGGCTTGAAGAAATGGAGAGGGAAGAAGGGCTTTGGATGGCAGCTAAGGGTGACGAGGATGATGAGATGGGGGAAGATGAGATGGGCTTGCCAACATCTGCTGAATACAAGGTATCAAAATCATAGGCTATGTTGACACCTGAAAATTCAGGTCTTAAAATTGCAAATGCGTTAGGGAAGTATGGTATTTTATTTTATTATTTCCCTATTTTCTAAAAAATTAAATAATTAAAAAGGGGTCCATAATGTTTATATGGTTTGATTTTTGAAGCAAAAGTTAATTATTTTATTTCCAAGTTTTAAAAGCATTTATATTTTTTTGGAATAAAATAATTATTAAAAATTAGGTAAAAGGGGCGACGATCAGGAGTTGAACACTCAACCTCTCAAGCCAATCCCCTTTTCCTACCTACCTAATCCCTCACCCCTAACCAATTAGTCTACATTATTCTTCAAGAGGAATAGGGGAAAAGTATTTACTTATTTTAATTGTATGTGCAGGTGAGAGATCAAAATCACTTTTCACACAGGGAGTTACCTCTTCCCTAATTACCTTTATAATTTAATAATATGATTATTGTGTTATTTTGTATTTATATATTTTCTAAATTTTAGCAAAAAGAACGAGGAGAGGGAGTTGAACACTCAACCTCTCGACCTATTCCTCTTTCTACCTATCTACCCGACTCTACCCTTAACCAGCTACTCTACATTATTCTTCGAGAACATGTGTGTGAATAAATATATAAATTAAAAAAAAGGTTACCTTTTTTTTTAATTTGAATCAAATAAATTATGGTAAAAGCTTCATGTGGCTTGATTTCTTGTAATTATTTTATTTCCCCCCAAAACCCTAAAAGGTTAAAAATATAGGATGAGGTAAATGTATTTTTGATAAATATTAATTTTCTTAGGGTTTGGATGTATTTTAATATTACCTTCTAATTTTCATATTTTTATATGTGATTAAATATTTTCACCTAGGTTATGTTTACTTCTTTCAAGGTGAAAAGATTTTAGAGCTTTTACCTTTCTTTATTTTGACTTTATCTTTTTTGTAAATTAAAAGATTCGTTAATATGAACATTTTAGAATCTTTATTTAGATGATGAGATTATTTTAGACTTCTAAAATTATATGTATCATCCTACACAATGGTTTTAGCATTATTTCACATTGGAAATATTTTTTAGTACTAGGGTGGTTACTTTGTATAAGACAATGTTTTTGCCTTATGTGAAATCATTCAAATACTGTTCTTAATTTAGGGTAAATGCCTCCTTTAAATGGTGAATTGTAAAACTCTCTACCCTAATGCTTTTGAAAAAATTTCATTACATTATGTTTGTTAATAAATGCATTATGTTGTATTTTAGAAAAATAAAAATAAGATGCTAAAGCATGATGTATTTTATTTATCTAATTATTGAAACTTTTATGAGTTAATAATTAATATGATTGTTTTGATGAAAATGACATATAATAAAATTTTAAATTTTATCATCCAAGTACATATTAATTTTATATGAGACCTATTTATTTTTCAATTAATTATTAATTAATAAATGAAATATAGTTTTCATATAAGATTAATTTATGACATATGTAATGATTTTAGGTTTTAAGTATCTAATGATAGGTGTTTTCGTGCAGGATATTAAATATCAGATTATTATTGCACGGAATGCCAAAGAACGATAAATTGATATATTCGTATGGGAATTATTCTTAAAAACCATTATTATGGTTTATTTTAGGGTTAGTTTTTAGAATTAGGTCCTGTGAAAAGACATGTCCTTTCACAGGGAACCTTTGAAACATGTATTTATATCAAATTAATTGTAAAAATGAGCGACAACAATTTTCAATATTCTTTTGAGGCTTAATATTTTAAAACAAATTTATGATGAAATATACAATCATTGTGGAGTAAAATTTTTTGGGTGGATTTGGAGGCTGGTAGACGAAATGTGATCAGTACTGTAACACTGCTGGGTTGAGATAAGTTTAAATTTCTTTAATGTTATAATTCAGAGTTTTTGATGATATTTATGTGTGGATGAATTCTTTTGAGTTCCTTTAATGTGATCGATTTGAATTCAGTTATCAGTATATTTGATGAAACTATTGGTCTCCCAGGACATGTTTTTAGTTAAACTCTTCCAAATTGCGCAATTGGTTGGTCTTTAAACATCAAAGTTAAATTCAATAAAGTTGTCTATACTGGTGATTTGGATTTCATTTCTGTCTCCTAACACATTTTGATTGTCAGGACTCTAATGCCCAATGTTATAGGCACTGATCTCGTATTTAGTATTGTACTTTATGTATCTGATTACTTCATTTACTAGTTTCTAGGTTTTGCCCTCATTTCAATTTCAAAGCATTTCAATCAATCTTTAGGACTTAGTTTGCAAGTTTTCAGTTCGTATTTCATTGATTAGTGATTACATTGATATTCTAACTTTCTAACCCTAACTAGTATTTGTGCATAGATTTTAGTTTTGTTAGTTGTAATTCAGTTGTTTCAATTTTCAAGTTAGAATCCTAACCTAGATTCATTAGTTGTTAAAATCTTTAGTCCTTAAGTTATTTCAAGTTTTCTGTTATTGGGTACACTCGCCCTGGTTTCTAACCTAAAGTGTAGGAATCTGACCTAAACAAAGGTCGAATTCATCAATTGGCTTCCCGAAACCACTAAGAAGAAATCCAATGATTTCAGGAACCAACAGGCTATAAGTATCAGAATATAAACTGTTGTAAAAGGAAGAAACACATATGTATCATCATTTAATAAAAAATATAAAAGTATCCCACAGACACACAGTTTCTATTATAACAACCATCCTCTAATCCCATGGTGTACTAGTCTCAAGGTAAGAATAATTTACTTAAGCCATCATATAAGTATCATCCTAAAGTTTAAATAGACATTGACTATGGATTGACTATCATTTTCAAGCTTGAGCGAGGCTTCATACCATGCACCATCCACAAATTTGTATGCAACGTTGATTTAGGCTGGAGGTAAACTACATGTGTCATGTAAACAACATGGTTGAATGCAATCTCTTTTGCGCATTTTCAAGATTTTTCCCACCAATACAAGCGTAAATAATGCATTGAACATAATCTACGAACACTGCATGGTATGAAATCTCACTAAATTTTGAAATATATCACTCCTCATGTTAATATCAAAATTAAATTCAAATATTTCTCAAAACATTTATTCATTCATATTCTTCTAAAATGTCTATGTGGTGGTAGACAAATTTTCTAAAATGAGTTATTTTATTCCATGTAGAACTACCCATGATGCTAGTTACATTGCACATCTTTTCTTTAAGGAGGTTGTAAGGATACATGGACTCCCACTAAGCATTGTATTAGACAGGGATAGTAAGTTCATGAGCCATTTTTGGCAAACCTTATTGAAAAGACTTGGAACTAACCTATCATTTAGCTCAACTTACATCCACAAACAAATGAAGAGTGGACATGTAGAGGATTTCACTCAAATTATGAAAGAAGTACAAGAGCAAGTGACATGGATTTAACTACTAGTAGAATGTAATAATGCACTAATTAGCGATCTTTATATCTATATCATGTAACATATTTCAAACTTTTCATAGGTTTCAGGACACATCAAAGGCAACAAAGGCCAGACTGTAAAAGATTTCACAATAGCTGACAAACATAATTATAGGCATCATGGTCACAATTTTTTGGAGACAACGTAATTGAGTTGTGTACCTAGACGATGGAGAGCAACTTCTGCTCCTCTGATTCCAAGTTGACACTACGGGATCCAAAGACCATAGATAAGGAATAAATTTAGAGAGCAGAGGAGGGCCATAATGACCAAAATAATACAGGACAAACCTCAAGTTAAATGAGGCAGCTGCAAACATTTTAATACATTTTTATTATTAAATAATGAAATTTGCATATAGTAGTGTTCTAAGCCCCCTCTATGCAAATTTCATTATTTAATAATAAAATTCTATTAAAATGTTTGCAGTTGCCTCATTTAACTTGAGGTTTGTCCTGTATTATTTTTTTCGTTATGGCCCTCCTCCGCTCTCTAAATTTATTCCTTATTTATGGTCTTGAGATCCCGCAGTGTCAACTTGGAACCGGAGGAGAAGAAGTGCCTAATGTGGATTATTTCATTGGTTTGTGTTTTTGAGTAGGTGAAGTGTTAAATCAGTTCCTATCTTCTATTCTTAATTCGTTCAAACTACAGGAGGGCCTGACAGATATACTCAACATAGAATTGATTGCTAGTCTGGGAAATTGAACACACTGAGTCTTTGGCTTGAGAGAAAGAGTTGGGTAATGTTGTTTCTGGAGACCTATGTAATTGTCCTCAATGGCCTCTTTTTTTTTTTAATAGGTTATTTGTATATATATGTAGTGTCCATGTTTTTTTTTAATACAGATTCTTTTTGTGTATATGCTAGTGCTATGGAACCTAAATAAACAATTATAAATGTAGTAGATAATGTCTTCGATGGAGGAACTGATGTACCACATGTAAACCAAAATCCATGCTTAATGCCATTTTGTGCAAAATGAGTTTGTCTATTAGCATATCAGATTTTGTTACACCCTTCATGACTGTAATGTTTAAGTTAAGTATTGATGCAATTTTCTAAAGTAGCAAGTTCTATTGTCATTGTTTTTTTTATAGTGGTTATGAGGAGATCAAGAATTATCAAGGAAAGATATTGAAGTGGAAAGGAAAATTTTCTGAGAGGTTACAAATATTGAGTCATCGATCAGGTATACTTTTTTTTAAGTAATCACTACATAAATGGTTAAGTTTTCCTAAATTTTTAAAATAAGTCATAATTATTCAGTATCATATTCTTAGCTACAAGTTGCAGGTCTTCATACCATAAATTTTAGAGTTCAACTCTTACATGGACAAAGTTGTAGGTTATATTGAACCATTTGTTATCTTTTTTGACTCTTTAGTTGTCAGAAAGATTAAATTCACATCCTAGTTGTCATTGTGTTTGGGACATAAAGCTTTATTTAACTAAATCAATTCTTTAATATTGAGATAAAAAATGTACAAATAAAGCCTAGACTGGGGACTGCATAGAAAACTATCATATGAAGAACTACTGAAATGGCGGTATCAAAGTTCCTTACAAGCAATCCACATATCAAAATCTAGTTGTAGGATTGAAAAAAAAGACAAGATAAAAAAGTTCATAGGCCCATACAAGACACCCACCAAAATATAGACCATCAATTTATAGAACCCTTGCAATATATCCCAAGGAACGACAGGTAGTGAAAACCAGATAGATAGAAAAAAGAACATAACCATATGCTGCCTCACCTGTTTGAGGTAAGCAAAACTTGGTCCAATTCTCTTAACAATGGTACATATCCGTCCAAGTGTAGCAACCTTCAAAGATTTGCAGCGGTAAAGAGAATCCCCATATTTTATCAGCCTAACATAGTCTTTGGCCACTTTGGCAATGAGATTGCGAACAATATTGATCTGGCCAAGTGCCAACTTGTAGTGATATTTATCATATAAAAAATTTAGCAGATCTCGATAAAATGGGTGCACATCATCTTGGCAGGGGAAATCGTCTTAGCAAATACATCTGAAGTAGCAGTAGCAGTAGCAAATACATCACTGACACTTTTTGGGCATATTTCATTGACTCTTCAAAATGAGCAGCCTTTATTTCAGCTACCTCATCACTATCATCCTCATCCATTGCCTTAGGGTTCTCACTTCTTTTTCTTTCATGTTCAATATCATGTAAAAGTGCAGAGGAAAGAGAACATGACAAATTGAAATAATAAGATACAAGTTGAGGAAAATTGAATCAAAAAATGTAAAATTCTAACAAACCAGTTCAAAAAAAACCATTAAGAAATTCATAACCAAATCTAGTTTGCAAAAGCCACTACAATTGAAACTCACCTTCTCAATATTTTCTCTAATAGCATACTTGCAAGCCCGCTGACAAATCTCTATAATATCGGCTCCATTGAATCCTTGGGTATAACAGGCCAATGCCATTAGGTATAATGAAAATTGTTTTCTTGGATGTCATACCATCCATCTCTGTTAACAACTGGTTAAGGACTCTGTCCACAGCACCACCAACATCCCCAACACTACTTCCACGCTGCAAACATGCAAACCAATTATCCTGTAAAAGTGCAGAGGAAAGAGAACATGACAAATTGAAATAATAAGATACAAGTTGAGGAAAATTGAATCAAAAAATGTAAAATTCTAACAAACCAGTTCAAAAAAAACCATTAAGAAATTCATAACCAAATCTAGTTTGCAAAAGCCGCCACAATTGAAACTTACCTTCTCAATATTTTCTCTAATAGCATACTTGCAAGCCCACTGAAAAATCTCTGTAATATCTCATCAATAAATATAATGGATGAGGCATTCTTCTCAAACTCCTCAAAAGCCTTCTGGAGATTGCTTTCACTTTCTCCAGCCAACTTTGACATGGTCTCAGGTCCATTGATACAAAAAAAGAAGGCACCAGTTTCATTTGCCACTGCCCTAGCAATTAAAGTTTTCCCAGAACCAGGAGGCCCATAGAGAAGAATACCCTTTGGGGGCTTCACACCAATAGATTTGAAGAGTTGTGGGCGTCTAAGAGGAAGCTCTACCAATTCATGGATCACCAATTAGAATTAGTTGAACTAGACTTTCTGATGAAGGGTGCTCCCCTTAATACCACAAACACATAACAGAAATAGAGAAACAACAACAATATGCAAGAACAGAAAATGGGCTTCTTATTATCTCCACAAATGTGGAATTACAAACTTTTAGAATTACAATATGCAAAGCCACATGGGCATTCCCTTACAATATTATGTAGGACAAAGCCTTGAATCAATACCCAGATCTACTACCCAGAGTTGTCCCGAACTGCCTAAGACAACACTTCAACCTTCCTTATATAGGCAATTTTCCACTGCCTGGGAAGGTTCCAGAATTTTAGCCAATAAGGCCGACCAAACTTAGAATTATTTTATTTCTCATTTTATTACATCATAGTCGGCTCAAAACAACTTTTGAAACCCAAACAGAAATTTTGAAGGAAATTAATTTTCTGCCATTTCAGGTGCCCCAACTTCCGGAGACCATAAGTCATCACCCGTTGACCCGATTGACTATTATGAACCCATTTCGAAAAGGGCATGAAGCGCTCTACAACATCTAAACTAAGCAAGCTTCATTTAGCTGAAGTTTCAACCTCATCTAGGGCCTCTAAAGCCTTCAAAACTGAGTTCAAAGTTTTTGTACCCTATTTCTAAAATCAAAAATTTTCAATATCTTCAAAACTAGACTTGATCCAGCAATGAAACTTTACTAGCAGACTGATACAACCAAAATGAACCTCCACCTATGAAATCAGAACATTCCAAGATCATATGACCAACTTACTAAAAATAGTAAGTTTCCATAAATAGCAGCTCTGCACAAGATAGCCCTTATTGAAAATAAAACAAGAAATATTTTTGGGTGATGCAAGATTGCTCTTACACCCAGGATGCTCCTGCATCAGACACCTGAGGTAATTTGAGAAGTGAACCTGTCACGACTCGGGTGTGAAGAGGAAAACCAAGATGGTTAACCTCCTCCCTTGTTAGCCATGATGAATCTTCAATAGGTTGTCCTTTCCACTTGACCAGATATTCTTCATATGTCCTATTCCTTGTGCTTCTGCCAACACGATTGTCCAGTATATCCTCAATCTCCTTGATATCTAACCTGGTTGCTGGAATACTCCACTGTGCTGCTGTAACCTCATCTTCAACACCTCCTTCATGATACTTTGTCAAATCTAAAACATTAAATACCGGTGAAATAACAGCTCAGTAGGTAACTCGACCTCATATGCATTTCATGAATCATGCTTCTTCAGTATCTTACATGGCCCAAACTTCTTCATTTTCAGCTTGTTATATTTACCAACTAGAAATCGCTCCTTTGGTAAATGAACCATGACTTCATCTCCAACCTGAAACTCCTTATGCCTCATTTTCTCATCTACCTTAGCCTTATACTATGCATTCATCTTGGTAATATGCTTCCTCACCTCCTCATGGATGTTCTTCAAGTGTTCTGCAAAATCCTCAGCTTCAGCACTACTTATTTCTCCTTTATCTATCTTCCTCAACTCAGATGCATTTCTTGGACTACTTCCATATACAATTTGGAATGGTGATTTACCGGTGCTCCTCTTGACAGAATTATTGTATGCAAATTATGCCTGTGGTAAAATCAAATCTCATCCTATTGGCTTATCTCCAACCAAACATCTCAACAAATTTCCCAAACTCCTATTCACCACCTTTGTTTGTCCATCAATCTGTGGATGATGTGATGAACTGAACTTTAAATTTGTCTTCAGCTTCTTCCACAATGTACGCCAGAAATATCCAACAAACTTAGTGTCTCGATCTGAAACTATGGTCTTTGGCAAACCATGTAGTCTCACTACTTCTCTGAAAAACAATTCTGCTACATGAACATCATCATTAGTCTTCTTGTAGGGAATAAAATGTGCCATCTTCAAAAATCTGTCAAATACCACAAAAATTGAATCATGTCCCCATTGTGTCCTCGGTAAACCAAGAACAAATTCCATACTGATATCCTCCCAAGGCTTCTCTGGTACAAGTAATGGTTGATACAACCTTGTATTCTGCTTCACTCCTTTCACCATCTAACATACTCTGCAACTCTCTACAAACTTCTTGACATCTTGCTACAACTATGGCCAATAATAATTCTCACTAACCAAAGCAAGGGTTTTATCTCGACCAAAATGTCTAGCCAATCCTCCGCTATGCTTCTCCTTGATGAGATTCTCCCTCATAGAACTTCTTGGAATGCATAACTAACTCCCTCTGAATAGCATATCATCCTGAATGATGAAATCCAGCCACTTTGTTCTATCTAGAGTAACAGGTTTTTTACAAGCTTTCCAAGCTTCACCAAAATCAGGATCCTCTGGATACAAATTCTTGAGTTCCTTGAACCCAACCACCTCAATCTGCATCTCTATAAACAATAATTTCCTTCTGATAAGAGCATCTGCAACCCTATTAGACTTTCCACTCCTGTGTTTCAAAACAAATGTATAACTCTGCAAAAACTCAATCGATTTCAAATGCCTTTGATTCAACTTTCCTTGACTATTCAAATATTGCAAAGCTTGATGATCAGTATACAAAAAAAACTCCTTAGGAAGTAGATAGTGTCTCCACTTCTTTAATACTTAAACTATAGCATAAAATTCGTAATCATAAACAGAATATGACCTCTTGGTATCATTTAACTTCTCACTGAAATAAGAAATAGGTTTACCTTCTTGGCTCATAACAGCTCCTATTGCAGTACCACTAGCATCACAGTCTACTTGAAACACCTTATTAAAATTTGGAAGTGCTAAAATAGGTTGTTCTGTAACTTTCTATTTCAACAATTTAAAACTCGTATCTACCCCATTAGTCCACTTGAACTCTTTTCTATCCCCTCTCATTGTTTCAGTCAAGGGTCCACAAATACTGTTAAAATTTATGATAAACTTTCTGTAAAAACTAGCCAAACCATGAAAAGATCTTACCTCAGTAGCACTCCTTGGAGTAGGCCATTCAAGGATAGCCTGCACTTTCTCTGGGTCCATTTTTAGATCTTCTGTTGAAACTACAAATCCCAAATACACTAACTCTTTATTCACAAAGATGCACTTCTTCAAATTTATCAACAATTTCTCTTCTCTCAGCTCCTCAAACACCATATGAATATGCATCATGTGCTCTTCCAATGTCTTACTAAAGATCAAAATATCATCTAGGTAAACAATGACAAACTTACCTAGAAACTCTTTCAGAACCTCGTTTATGAGCCGCATGAAAGTGCTCTGTGCATTGGTTAGCCCAAAAGGCATGACTAACCACTCATACAGTCCTTCCTTTGTCTTGAAGGCAATCTTCCATTTATCTCCTAATCTGATCTGAATCTAGTGATATCCACTCTTTAGATCTATCTTTGAGAAATACACAGCTCAACTCAAACAATCCATAATATCATCCATTCGTGGCAATGGAAACCTATACTTGATTGTGATCTTGTTTATTGCTTTAGAATCTACAAACATCCTCCATTCTCCATTCTTCTTTGGTGCTAATACTACTGGTACAACACATGGATAGGCTCTCCCGAATCAATCTCTTCTGTAACAACTCATGTACTTGTCTGTTCAACTCTTCACTTTTTGCTAGTGTCATTCTGTGTGCTACCTTGTTTAGCAAACTAGCTCCTGGAATCAAATCCATATGATGACTGATCTTCCTTACCAGTGGTAATCCATCAAGTACATTATCAGATACAATATCCTGAAACTCATTCAACAAATCTGCAACCTCTACAGGTACATCCTCTACTTCCTCTTTACCAGCTTTTGGAATTAAAGAAAAACACACATGCTCATGCCTCATACCATCTAGAAAAAATTTTCCATCAACAAAATTTATTCTTGCATTACGACATACCTTTTCTTCGGTCTCCTTCAATGGCTTTAGCTTATGTTGCACTCCATCCTTCGTCAAGGAATAGGTATTCGCACGACCATCGTGTATAGCACATTTGTCAAATTGCCATGGCCTACCCAACAACATGTGACATGCATCCATAGGTATGATATCACATAGTACCTCGTCATGGTACCCACCAATCTTGAACTTTACTAGGCACTGTTCACTGACCATGACCTTGTGGTCATCTTGCACCTAGGCAATCCAATATAGATGTGGGTGTTTCTGTCTCTTGAGCTTCAACTTTGTCACCATCTCTTCTGACACCAAATTATTGGTGCTTCCACTATCAATAATCACATCACAACATTTACCCTCACACTTGCATCTAGTGCGAAACAGGCTCCTCCTTTGCTCAGGTTCATTCTCACCACTCAGCAGGACTCTTCTGTTAATCAGTGTTTCTCCTCTTTCAACATCTTCAGAATTTGATGATCTAGCATCTTCATCTACATGTGCAACTCTAGCCTGGCCTTCATTCCTCCTATCAGTCCTTCCTTGGCGTTGAGGACATTCAAATGCCCTATGACCTTCTTCTCCACAGTGAAAACATGTTCCTCGAAAGCCTCCTCTTCCTGAACCTTGTCCTCTTCCTCTTCCTCTCTGATCTCTATTGTTCTGATCTTGGAAATGATTGGAATTGTTTCCTCTCTAATTTTGACTGCTACTGGCCTCATCCTTTTTTTTTGGATCTTCATTTCGGCCTCCATATGACTGTCCACCAGATCGTCCATCGCAACCTCTTTCATTTTGTCTGCTCTCGAACTTCTTGTTCAGCTTTTCCTCTACTTTTAGGGCAAACTAGTATGCCTCTTCAATATTGTTCATTTGAACCAAATTCAACTCCTCTTGAATGCTCAGTCTCAACCCATTAAGGTAATGGGCAAATTTCTCCTTATCAACTTCCGCATGGCCTGTTCTGATGAGGATTCGATAGAACTCCTCTATATACTCCTGAACAGATTGCTTCAAACTTTGCATCTTCTTCAGTAGGTCAAGCTCATAATCAATAGGAATGAACTATCACTTCAATTTATCCACCATTCGATCCCATCTTGTGATTTTATCTTTCCCTCTTCTATTTCGCTCCAATTGAATCTCTTGCCACCAGATCTTCGCATGACCTTTCAGTCTGGCCTTCGCAAATTTGACCCTATCAGGATCCTCAATATCTTCATACTCAAAATATTCTTCACATTCATTGATCCAATCAATCAACTCCTTTGGGTTGAGATTTCCTGAAAATGTAGGAACCTCAATCTTAGGTCTTTTCCCGATCTTGGAAATGGCCCGAAAAAGTCTTTCTTCCTCCTGGTTCACAATTTTGACTTCTCCTTCTTGATCTTCTTCTTCGGCTTCATCCTCGATTTCGTCTCTAACATTAAGATTCATTCCTCTACCAATCTCTTCTTGCAATGCTCACACTTGTCTCTGGAGCGCTCTAACCTTAGGTGTTACAACACTAGCTCTTCCGCCACATTCCCTTCATGGAGGCATTTTTGCAATGCGCACTGAAACCCTAACCATGGTCATGGTGCAAACTACCTCATAGTCAGTGATCTATTTACACACTCAAGAACTCCTGCTCTGATACCACTTGATGAAGGGTGCTCCCCTTAATAGCACAAACACATAACAGAAACAAAGAAACAACAATATGCAAGAACAGAAAATGGGCTTCTTATTATCTCCACAAATGTGGAATTACAAACTTTTAGAATTATAATATGCAAAGCCACATGGGCATTCCCTTACAATATTTTGTAGGACAAAGCCTTGAATCAATACCCATATCTACTACCCAGAGCTGTCTCGAACTGCCTAAGACAACACTACAGCCTTCCTTATATAGGCAATTTTCCATCGCTTGGGAAGGTTCCAGAATTTTAGCCAATAAGGCCGACCAAACTTAGAATTATTTTATTTTTCATTTTATTACATCATAGTCGACTCAAAACAACTTTTGAACCCCAAACAAAAATTTTGAAGGAAATTTATTTTCTGCCATTTCAGGTGGCCCAACTTCCGGAGACCATAAGTCATCACCCATTGACCCGATTGACTATTATGACCCCATTTCGAAAAGGGCATGAAGTGCTCTACAATGCCTAAATTAAGAAAGCTTCATTCAACCAAAGTTTCAACCTCATCCGGGGCCTCTAAAGCCTTCAAAACTGAGTTCAAAGTTTATGTACCCTATTTCCAAAACCAAAAAATTTTAATATCTTCAAAACTAGACTTGATCCGGCAATGAAACTTTACTGGCAGGCTGATATGACCAAAATGAACCTCCACCTGTGAAATCAAAACATTTCGAGATCACATGACCAACTTACTAAAAATAGTAAGTTTCCATAAATAGCAGCTCTGCACAAGATAGCCCTTATTGAAAACAAAACCAGAAATATTTTTGGGTGATGCAAGATTGCTCTTACACCCAGGATGCTCCTGCATCACTTTCTTTGTTGTAGAATTGATTTAGTATAGAATATTTTCCAGCGGGCTTTTTTTTTTAAAGCAAGGTTTTCGTAGCATTATCTACCACTTGAGCAAAAGTTTCCATAGCTAAATTTCCTTGCCACAATTAATATTTCTCTAAAGACTTACAAGTTAGTAATTCCTCAACTAAAGGGCTGATAAACTAAATAAAGTTTCAAACATATGAATAGATAAAACTCATACAAGCAAAAGACAGAGCCAAATTGAATAGCATTGGTTATTTGTCAGCAGAAGTTCCCTGCTAGAACAGACACATTTGTCACTTTATTAAGATGACAATTCTGTACTAAGTTTCCTAACTATATAAGTCATCGTCATCTTTATTATCCATTGTAGAAAATACATCTAAAGCACCAATAGAAGCACCAGGAAATCAAAATTCAGAACCAAAGCCTCAAGATTGTTGTAGTGTTTGTGCAAAGGCTTAATACTTCC
Source organism: Chamaecyparis obtusa (assembly GCA_027943335.1). Lineage (NCBI taxonomy): Eukaryota > Viridiplantae > Streptophyta > Pinopsida > Cupressales > Cupressaceae > Chamaecyparis > Chamaecyparis obtusa. The sequence goes on along the minus strand of BSBK01001626.1, from coordinate 447,096 downwards.
AAATATCAGCATCACTGACACTTCTTCGGGCATATTTCATTGACTCCTCAAAATGAGCAGCCTTTATTTCAACTACCTCATCACTATCATCCTCATCCATTGCCTCGGGGTTCTCACTTCTTTTTCTTTCACGTTCAATATTATCCTGTAAAAGTGCAAAGGAAAGAGAACATGACAAATTGAAATAATAAGATACAAGTTGAGGAAAATTGAATCAAAAAATGTAAAATTCTAACAAACCAGTTTTAAAAATACCGTTAAGAAATTCATAACCAAATCTAGTTTGCAAAAGCCGCCACAATTGAAACTTACCTTCTCAATATTTTCTCTAATAGCATACTTGCAAGCCCGCTGACAAATCTCTATAATATCTCATCAATAAATATAATGGACAAGGCATTCTTCTCAGCCTCCTCAAAAGCCTTCCGGAGATTTCTTTCACTTTCTCTAGCAAACTTTGACATGATCTCAGGTCCATTGATACAGAAAAAGAAGGCACTGGTTTCATTTTCCACTGCCCTAGCAATTAAAGTTTTCCCAGAACCAGGAGGGCCATAGAGAAAATACCCTTTGGGGGCTTCACACCAATAGATTTGAAGAGTTGTGGGCATCTAAGAGGAAGCTCTACCAATTCACGGATCACTAGTCAAAGCCTATCTCTCAAATAGTTCAAACAAAATGAAAAAACCCACAGTTTCACGTAGAGCAGATGGATTGCTAGAGCCCAAAGAAGTCTGGAAAATAGAACAAGTAGGGAGCCGCTGGCAACAAGCATCAGAATGAGTGTGGACACCTGAAGATAAATATCTAGACTAATCATCAATCAGGATGTTGTTGGTGATTAGTTTGTATATTTATCTTCAATTTTTTTTAAACACTATGCTTTGCGTCAAAATTTTGACCCACCTATGTCGAAAGTCTGGCCTAAAATCAACCATTCTGTGTCGAAATGTGGCGTCGCGGGTTTGGCATCCTGGTCGGAGCCACTAAATATTTTGACCAAATGTGGTTGAAATATGACTGTCGCGAGTTTTGCATCCTGGTCGGAGCGACCAAAGTTTTTGACCAATAGTAATTTATATTGGTCGAAAGATTGACCAATACACAAACACTTGCCAATGTTATTTTCAGCCTACATTGCCATCATTTTTGATCAATATCGACGTCGATCATTCGACGGTTTCAGCAATGGGTCGATATTTTGACATCGATAATAGTGATGAAATAGTTGGTCGACTATTCGACCGTGTTGGGCTAAAAATTTGACCAATAGTGCGTCGAAAAATGGTGCAAAATGTACTAGTGTTTGTTGAAGTTTTGTATATTGTAAAAGACTGCAAAAAAGAGAGTGCTTTGTTTCATTTTCTTGCCAATTTATTTTCATCAATCTCTCACTAAATCTGTTGATATATTTTATTTGTCCATATTCCAAAAGAAGACCTTTGTTGTTGCTTCTAATAAACTATCTACAGAGAGATTAAATCAAAAAAATTAGATGAGAATCAATACAAAAAGTAAAATAAAAATTTTCCTTGCCCGTCTCATTTTGTCCTCTGTAAAAACTCGTCATAGCAACAAAAGCGTACCTGCACTAAGACGAGAACTTCATAGTCATGTTATAAATCTCTTCCAAAAAGGATTGTATCATCTACAAAGTAATGAATAACATTGGGTGGAATTGTGGAGGTTTCTCTGACACCTTGGACCTCAATAATAACCTTAAGAAGTTACAATGAGGAACCTCAACAATAATAATGAGAAAGTATTGATAAAAAGAGTGTGACAAGTAGGAGTGTAGTATAGCTTGGGCAATAGAAATATTATTTGCATTAACAGGACATGGCTAATACTTACCCATAGTCGATACTTCCACCAAAATAAATTTGTAAATGCAAACCTCAAGTAGAATCCCTGAAATGAGAAACACAAGCTCCTGATAAAATCAATTAACAAAGAAAAAGTACACAAGATTATAAACACATACACCATCCAAAGCATACACAATAGATTTCAGAAGTAATCTTTCTAATAAAGTGGAAAACTTATGTCAACTACAAGAAGTAAATATTTTGTCTAGCAACGACATTAAGTGCCTGATTTAAATCAACAACCTTAAACCCTAATAAAACTCAATGGCCTTACGCATTGCAATTTACAAAAAATAAACATGTTATAAGCCACCATACTTGATGAGAAGAAGATTGAATTGATCAGAGAACAACATCATGAATATAGTGCCCATTGTATTTAAGAAATCATAGATGTTGTGCCTTATTTTATGCGATTGTAATATAAGGAACATTCGTGTGCTCCACACCTATAAAATTGTAGAATCATCCACTTATAGTCTTAACTATGAAAATATTTGAACTTAAAGGGAAAATGGAGGGCTCATATTAAGAAAAACCAAATAGAAAAAGGGAAAGATAAATATTACAACTCCAAATCCCTAAAGACCAAGCATTTGGAGAAAGAAAGACAAGGCAAGAAAACTATATGTAGTAAATAATAGAAACTATTTCAAGCTTCCTTGAATAGCCCCAAGAAGAAGTAATACCCTACTCAATGCATGCATAATGTTGAAACACACATAAGGCACATGGACTATTCATCCAAATGCCTCAAAGAAGTGTGTCCTATTGGACTGCAGGGAAGGCAAGATTAAAATTGATAATCTGACAGTTTGTTTGGAAATTGATGCTTCTCTTGTCTTAGAAAACCCAAACCTATGTTTGCATTGAAAGATCCTCACTATTTGTGCCTTCTCTTGGGTTAAAATTTGTGCTTTCTTTCTGACAAATTGTCGTTGCTGAGTCTAGACCCAATAAGATTTCATAAAAACATTATAGAGAAATTTTAGCTCTAAAAAATGTGTGCTTACCTTGATTTAACATTAGGATTAAGCTGGATATTGAATAGTGATTGGTCGGTTATAGTTTAGATTAATCACTAGTTAGCAGAAGAGCCCTTCGCAACAGTTTTCTATCATGGTAAGAACTAATAATACTTTAATAAGTTCAAATTATATCCCTACTCTTATAGAATCTTATTTATTATTTTTTAAATATTTTTGTTTCTAATTATTTTGACTTATATTTTCTTTTTTTCATTAGACATGTGGGGGTAAGAGTAAGGGCTAAGGTCTTCATTTAGGAATATGCCAAAATATTTATGTTGAAAGCTTTGCCTTTAAAGTCTTCATTATATTTATTATAAGAATTCCACCATGAGTTAGGTGGTAGATATATTTTTCTTTTCACCTAATATATAAGGTTTTCAATGGGTTGATTCTTTTCAACCATTTCTATTTAGTTGTTAAAACATGTTGAGTCATATGGCTAGTACTTTGCTTTTTTTATAATTAATTATAAAGATTAATATTTATGTAATATATTTTTATAAAAATGTTAAATTAATTTGAATCTTAATTGAATCAATTTTATATATTTTAAAAGTTTTAAATTAATTTATAAATTTTCTATTTTTAGATATACATTGAATTTAAAGTTAGATTTAGATTTAATTTAAATTTATAGTTTCAAACTAGTGCATCATAAGATGTTGTACAAATATATATAAATCATAAATATATTTTAGATATTATAAGAAAGAAAAATAATTATATTGTAACATCAAATTTTAACATTACATCATCATTAGATCAACATCTACATCAATGAAGATAAATGAGACATCTTAAACAGTTTCTTGAAATATCTTCAAGCTTATACAAAACCTTAAATTAGTTGAAGGGTTTTATTAAGGCAAAATAAATGGAACAAGCCTATCATAATACAAACATCTATTAATGTCACCATGTTCATATAATTAAGGGAAAAATATTATAAAGAAATACAAACATGATATGCTATAATATATAAAAAACAAACACATTCTAGAGAAATACAAACATAATATTGCAAAATCTCATATGTGAATTTGAAGCTTTTTTCATAAAAACTTGATGATGGATAATAAGTTTTGACCAAACTGTTGTTACCAAAAATATCATAATTTTTATCCAAAATCGTCTAAAAAATTGTTTTAATGGAGGGATCTTCACCTACAAAGTTGGTTTAGCTACCTAATATGAGAGTTTGAGTCTTAGGTTGAAACCTCTTGAGCTATTCAACTATGAGCCAAGGATTGAGGGTATATATTTTACCAAATTCACCCATGGTACAATCTCAGCCTCATCTCTTATGATGTCAAATTCTTGCACTTAGCAAAGTTTGATCCCTAGTGCGCTCATTAAGAACCATTCAACTTCACTAGTAGACCGAGAACCAATGGACGTCTAATACAAATTTGATTGTTAGACTTATAAATAAAACATAAAATATCATCCGCAACAAATTATTTTCTCCCATATCTTATGGATACACAAAAGACTGAAGGATATCCATTTTGAAAAATTCACCAACAGACTCATTCAAAACCATTCAACTTCAACAACAAACCAAAAATACATTAATATCCAATAAAAAATAATTATTAGACTTAAAAATAAAACATAAAATATCATTTACAACAAATTTTTCTCTCCCATCTCCTTAATGTTCTCCCAATTTCAAACTTTTTATAAAGATGTTTATATAATATTACCATGCCACTTCAAGTCGTATGTCTAGATACATACTTAAGATTCCTCCTATACATTAATTTAACCCTAAGAAGATCTAAAAAGATCCACAAATGCATTGTTAAGTCCTTGTCTACTTCCATGATAGGCATGTATAAGAGATCAGATTGACCTTTTTGCACCAGCTCTCTAACATAGAAATCCTAGCAAACTCCATTGACCTTTTGCACCACGTAGGTGATGAAATCAACCAAAACCAGAATATTATAAACATATAAAATATTGGGCACTTGGTCTATATCAGTTACGGGACATAGCAGGGGCAGTACAAAGGTTTAGGTGAAGCTAGGTGAAGAAAGAGGGAGCAAAATTGTGTGAGGTCAGGATTAGGTGTGGTTAAAAACCTCTCTTGGGAGATGGGACTGACCTCACCTGACCATTACCAAAACCAAAGTGGGTAAAAGCCCACCAATAGATTTGCCTGATTTGACGGCAGACCTGGTTTATTAGTGGGAATCTTTTGATCATCTGAATCCGGGCAATGCAGAAACAAATAATTTCCAATGGTGGAAGTCAATCTCACCCAGATTTTGGGGTGCTGTTAATAGATGTATGTGGGGAATCATAGACAGAAAGAAAGCAAGAAAAGAGAGACATTGACAGAGAAAACAACATGAATGGGAAAGGGCCAGGGTACGAGATCAATGGAGAAATCATGATTCTTGCTGTGGTGCTCCTTGCCTGTGCTGTTTTCTTCACATTCTGCCTCCATTTCTATGCAAAATGGTTCTGGAGACACTCTGCTGCACTCACTCTGAATGCTACTCTGGGTTCTTCCAGGAGGAGGAGATTCACTTTTGCAGAAACAGAGGAGGAGGATCATGGTGGAATTAATGTTGGGCTTGAGAAATCTGTCATAGATGCTCTGCCTCTGTTTGTTTACAGATTGCAGAGTGGGTATGATGGTCTGGATTGTGCTGTTTGTTTATGTGGGTTTGAGGAGAATGACAAGGGCAGGCTCTTGCCCAATTGTAAGCACACTTTCCATGTGGATTGCATTGAAATGTGGTTCATTTCTCATTCTACTTGTCCTCTGTGTAGGACTAGGGTTCAACCAGAACAGGGGTTCTCTGCTGTGGAGATCAGTGAGGATCATTCAGAAGAAGGGGGAACAAGTTCTGATTCTGCTAAAGTCTCTGTTACAAGGATTTGTTCTCTTAGGAGGTTGCTTGGAAGAGAGAACAAGGTATTTCCCTCTTTTAGTGATGCAATTGGAGTCCCTGATGTTGAAGAGGGGGGAGGATTAGTGCAGGGGTAGAAAGTAGGAGTAGGTTTAGAATGGTTTAGGCCTCATTCTTGCAAGGTTTTCTGCTACATTGTAATTTAGGTATGGCAGAGATCAAGTATACTGTACTGGGAAATCAGGAAAAGTAGAGAATTTAAGCCTTGATATGGCAAAGATCAAGTATACTTACTGTATTGGGACATCAAGGTTTTCTGCTCAGGTGAAATCATGAGTTTCTTGTGAATATTATGTGCCTGGATGTATTCTTGTTTGAACTCTGCAACTTCTCTTGCAGCTTTCCCATTACAATGGAACTTAACTGTTCAGTTCATGGATGGAATTCGTATGTGGGTTGCTACTGTTTCTCTGTTCATGCAGATATATACGTAGACCTTTGATAATTCAGGAACTTTCAATCTTGTAGGGCCTGTGTTGGGAGTTTTCTAAGTCTCTGTGCATGCTAAATAACAAACATGGTACTGCCTGTTTAAACTCTTTTTCTCTCTTTTAATCATTTAGATCTCCAAATTTGATAGATTCCAATGTAAATTTATAATAATAACAAATAGTTGATAGTAATTATTAAAAGTGATTTAATCAATTTATAATATTTGTTGATTATAGATGTTGGACAATGTTGCATGTTTTTTTATATTGAGTATAATTTTTGATAAAGATGAAAATAGGGATTGAAAGGATCTATATTGAAAAGGTCTATTGTTTCATGTTTTTATATTGGACGTGGTTTTCGATAAATTTGGAATTGAAATGGCGTGGACCCTTTTAATTTAAGTCACGATTAAAAATAAATAGTTGGTGAGTTGTTTGTTTTTTATAGAAAAAGCAACAAGAAGGTGCTGGCCCGTGGTACAAAAAGACTAGAAGCACATTAACAGCATATTAATAGCACATAATTTGTAAGTTGTTTGTTAATTTCTAAGTGAAAAGAAGTTTTAATTTCTAAATTAATAAACAACTTATTGTTTAAGCAATTCTTCAAACTCTTTCATGTCCATTTATACTATGCATTTGTCTTACTAAATAATGTCCAAATGTTCACAATGTGTTGAAACTATTGATTTATTTTATTTTTAACTGCTAGTCAGATTTACAAAAAACCTGAAGTTTAACGTTTTTTCCAACCAGGCAATGGTAGAGAACAGTTTATTTTATTTTTCTTGTTAATTATCTTTACAACACACTGGATGTGTAAGCGCTTCTCAACCAAACAAAGTTCAAGAATAGAATAAATCTTAACAATACAACAAGATGGAACTATTCTTCATTACAAAACTCTCACATAAACAACTGACAATATATGAACTAAAAATATATCAATAAAGAATTATTATTCATTATGAAACTCTCACATAAACAACTGACAGTATACTAACTGAACAATATATTATCAAAGAACTATTCTTCCTCATTACAAAATCCTCTCATAAACATAATGCAATACTCATTAAACAATATATAATAGAAGAACTATTATTCTTCGTTACTAAACTCTCACATAAAAAACTAATATAATATTATATTAACTACATAAAAAAAATTGATCCTACCACCTCTCGATTTCAATCAAAACACTATTACTAATTCTACTATACATAATACACAGCCATAAATAACTTCCAAACTTTTTTTCAACTAATATCAACATCAAACACTGTTCAAACTTTATCCATTACAAAACATTGTTCCATGATATAATAACTTGCATAATTTTCAAAACCATTATCCTTTGTTAACCTGAAACTGAATTTATTACATCAAGCCATTGAAGGCCATGTACCTTATAAAATATCCAGACCACAAGTTTTAAGCTGAAATGTTGGAAACCACTATCAGACAATGATAACAAGAGATTTGGTGTATTTGGAAAAGTGTGAAAAAATTCCAAAATTCCAAATTCCATTCAATTTAAAAAATTATAATTTGCCAATACATCCAATCACTCTTTTTCTCATCCTCCGTAGTATACAACACTAATTTCAGTCCACTTTAACTAAACCCTCGATTTGTCTCATATGACATAGACCGACCTACACATTTGTTATAGGAAAGCAAAAGCAAAAGGATAGGGTCTTTATCACCAATGCCAAATTGCAGTACAATAATAAGCACTCCAATGAATAGAAAAAGAAAATTTGACCTCTTTTTCATCCTATTTAATCATGATAATGCCCCTCACTAGTGGGACCATCATGCTTAAATTACTTTTGACCGCATTACTTCCATGTCTCCTTGAGGTGATAGAAGAGATAGGATACTTCCAATTGTAGACATTCCATTAATCTTTCACAATAAATAGCTTTTGAATTTTCTTTCAATTACACATTCTATTTTGTTGTATGGATAGATATTACTATATTTATCTTTAAGTTGATTAAATTATGTACTTTATTAAAAGTTTCTTTTTGTATAATAGAAATGTTTTCCAATTAAGTTGTTATAAATAAGGGACCCAATTTATTAAGGGACCCATTTTGTCAAAGTCACGTTAAAATATTATGGCTAAGAAGATTCATTTCAAAATTTGGTTTTAGCTAAGCTATATGTTCAACAAACATATACCTATCTCAAAAGTCTCTTTCATGCATCAAAAGTCTTCCTTAGCTAAGTTGAAATATGTTAAGCAAACACACATCTATATCAAAAGTCTTCTTTGGATTTGTGGCAACATGTTAAGTAAGTGTACAACTATACCAAATGCCTAGATTTCCTATGTCTCATTTAACTAATTTGCAAGATGTTAACTGCATGCCTATCTCAAAAGTCTCTTTCACAAACCCAAAATTTCTTTTGGCTAACATGTCAAAATTAAAGCATCCATTTTATCAAAGTCACCTAAGCCACCATGACTAAAGGGATTCATACCAAAAGTCTCAATTAGCTAATCTACCATGATTAGGCAAATTATTCCATCAATCATGTTGAGCTACCACTGTCAAAAAGATATATTCCTTTGAAATCACATAAGGGATCAAGCATATGTCTCGTTGTACTTTTAAGATTTTGTACCTTAGTGAATATTGTTACATTATATCATCATCACAATTGGATTACAATGTCTTTGTAAACAAGAATCTTTTTATGAAAGATGACTTATATGAAGTTTACAGTATTAGTTTATTTAGCTAATAAAATTTTATTTCTTTTAAACAATGATGATTAAAGATTTTATTTTTTAAAGAATTTGGTGTAATTTATGTTGATATAAATACTAAGCAATATTTTTATTATTAATGTTAATAATTATTATTAAATAGAATGGTCCATTTAAAAATGCATGTTTCTAAGTATTTGTTTTCGATTAAAGGCAAAAGCAAGTTTTGAAGGCACCCAAAACCCTTTACAACATCAGGAAAGAAAGATTTTCATAGAAGAGCCCAACAAGAAATGCTACCAGAGAACCAGCAGTCACCCAAAACTTAGAAAGACCCGCAAACAACAAAGAAAAACAAGGAACACTAGGCAAAGTCCTTAAGGGCACTCGCCACCTCCTCTTTGAACTTGGACATCTTCTTAGCAGCTTCCCTAAGAACCAAAATATCTTTGGGACAAGCAAAATCCTTCTTTTTCATACTAGCTCTTGTTCTTTTCCTAGGGCCAACGCTCTGACCAACAACATCACCAGGATCAGAATCCAGATTCATCGTCGATTTGTCACCACAGATTCACCACCAAAAAAATTATTTAATAGTACAAAAGTTACTATTTGTTGATAAGAAAGAAGTGACGAAAATTCAAACTAATAATTATATTTTTAGTTCTATTTTTGTACATAATATTCAATAGTACTTATTTGTTAAATAAATCGTGATGTTCAACAAAATATCATTAGTACAAAATGACTATTCATAAAATCATGTGAAAAATAACTTAAAAAATTTAATCGTGTATATCATAATAATAAAAGTAAATATAAACTTTCCTAACTTATTATATAATAAATTTCTTGTTCCCTCTTAATACATTATATTAATATCAAACAACTCAAAAAAAATGACCATAAAATTCACCAAAACATATTATCATATATAACAAACTTGTTAACATCTAAACGAAGGATGTAAGTCTTCCATCATAAAAGATGCACAAGCGAATCTTTTTACAATGCGCCTCGTGATAAAGAGGATATGACAATAAAGGTTTCCTAAAAAAATAAACTCACTTTATTTGAGCACTCATTCATTAGCTTTCTACGTTAGAAAACAAATCCATGAACATTGCAACAAGTTTAAGTTGTATGTATATTTACATAGACTACACTTGAAATAATATATCTTTTCAACTTAGAGATATTATCATTGAGTTTATTACTAATAAATGATGATTATAATAGATTTTTTTAATATAAGTGAATCAATATTTTTCACCAAAATATTTTCTTCTTTTAAAATAAGAAAATATTATTAGATTGAACATTATTTAGAAATTTTAAAAATAATTTATTTTATTTTTAATAGTTTAGCTATAAAGAATTTTTTTAATTAAATATAGTATATAAAAAAGAATTACAAAATATTTGATACTGCAAATTTCATAATGAATTGTATCAATAGGGAGACCACACAAGGTCGGAGTAAATGAGATCTTTTTTTTTTTGCTTGATAACAAATATATATTTTATAATAATAAAGAAAGTGGTTACATAAAGATCTTTAAAGCACATCATTGAAAACACAGGTATAGCTGAAATAACTACTTTCAACATTAGCATTCGTCTTGCTGAAGTTAACCATCTACTTCTCCATTCATCCATATTCCTATAACATTTGTCCACCAGGTCTTTCCATAACACTACCATATTTGCACCTTGGAAAAGAGGGATGTTGAGATACTTAATAGGTAAAGGGCTTGTTCTCATACCCAAAACCATACAGATATCCTGATGTTTATGAACATGTGTATTGAAGATGAAAATTTCAGATTTTCTCCAATTAATAAATTGACCATAGACCCTTCCATATAATTCTAAAGTGAGTTTCATAACCCTTGCCTCACTCACCAAAGCATCCCCAACTAAAAAAGTATCAAGCTACAAATTGTAAATGTGAAATTGGATCAACACCCTCTGCCACTTTCACCCCTTTCCATTGTCCCAATGTCCTTTTCTTAGAAATCATCCTCCCTAGAACCTCTGCCATTACAATGAGTAAAAATGGTGATATTGGATCACCTTGATGGATCCCTTTCTCTACTTCAAAGAAATCTAGTAGGCTTTCCATTCACCAACACCAAGAATCTAGGAGTTTCAATGCAACTCCTAACCCAGGAAATCCAATCCTTGTCAAACCCAAACTTCTCTGAAAATTTCAGAAAAAAATCCCCTATCAACTTCATCATAGGCCTATTAAATATCCAATTTGACCATCATTTTTTTCACTCTAGCTAGCCGAATAGAGTGCACCATTTCATGTGCAATAATGACACCTTCAAGAATTGATCTCCCTAGTGAAAACCCACTTTGCTCTACCAAAATCACGAACTCTAAAAATTTCTTAAGTTTATTCGCCATGACTTTTGAGATAATTTTGTAGACCATGTTATATAAATATATTGGTCTGAAATCATCAAAAGTATTAATTTCATCCTTTTTGGGGACTAAATCAATAAAGGTATTTTTGAAGTCACGCAGAATGAAGCCTTCCCCCCTTGACTCTTCCACTACCTCTCATAAATCTTAAGAAAAAACATCCCAAAGTTTCTAAAAGAACAGTACTAGAAAACCATCCAGCCCTAGGGCTTTGTCCCCCCTAGGCCAAATAAAGCCTTCTTAACCTCTTCCAAGGTCACCCCTTTTGTTAACATCTCATTTTGAGCAACAGTAACACATGATAGAATAACATCCAACACTTCAACAATATCATGATCACTAGCAACATTCTCCCTCCTATTCCCTAAAAAAACCTTAATGCCTCCTAATTAATTTGGTCCCTTTCCCTTAACTCCTCACCATTAGCACCCTTAATAGAAGATATTTTATTATTAGCCCTTCTTATCTTGACTGAATTATGGATTAAACTAGTGTTTCTATCTCCATCCTTAAGCTAGGTTTCTCTTGATTATTGTCTCCAAAACACCTATTCTCTAGCAAGAATTTCCTGGAGTAAATGAGATATTAATTTGGTGTTTACATATATATATTTCTGAATTGATGTTCCTAATTTGAATATTACCAATTTTAATTCTAGAAAAGAAGAGGTCCTTATTAGATCTTAATGATGGGTTATAGATCGTGATAAAAAGTAGAGACAATCTAAACTAAAAGCTACTCAATATATTTTAATATATAGTGGAAATTTGATAATTTTGAAAGGGAAATTATCCAATTTATTAAAAGGCTAGTGTTGTCCATATTTAACTTTATATATGCTAACTTCTATTGTGCCTTATTTCTCAACTTGACAAAAATGTTTTTGGATACCTACATTGTTAAAGTGGCATGCAAGAAAACTTCTTGGAACATGAGCCTTTTAACAAACTGTAAGTGTCCTCCTTATACCCTAGAACTTTCCTCATTATCAAATTCCCAAATAATCCATAATATCTTAGTAGATAATAATAACCAAAAATAAGTTACAAGTTTTATCCAATGCTATTGCGGGGGCTCCTGAAGGTCATGTCTCTTGGGTCACTCGACGGGCGCAAGTCAGAAAATGGTTCATCACTCATTGGAGACATCTAAAACCCCTTTGGTTAAAGGTGCACATTTCCAATTCTCCTTTTCCCTACAAAAAAAAAATTGAACAATGATGTTGCCCACTTTTCACCCACCCCAAATCTGCCTTTTGCATTGAAGACGTTTCATCTATCTGTGAGAATATGTCCCTTCCAATCATGAAATTCTCTCTATTTGGTATTCTTCCTTCTTAGTCAATATTAGATAGCTTGAGACCTCTAAATGGGCTATTTTCGTCTAGTGAGAAGGTGTAATGATGCAGGAGCATCCTGGGTGTAAGAGCAATCTTGCATCACCCAAAAAAAAATATTTCTATTTTTATATTCAATAAGGGCTATTTTGTGCAGAGCTGCTATTTATGGAAAGTTACTATTTTTGGTAATTTTCGTATGTGCTCAGAATGATCTGATTTCTTTCTTGGAGGTTCATTTTGGTCATACAAGTCTGCCGGCAAAGTTTCATTGCCAGATCAAGTGTATATTGGAAGATATTGAAGATTTTCGGTATTGGCAGCAGGGGATAGAAACTTTGAACTCAGTTTTGAAGGCTTTAGAGGCCCCGGATGAGGTCGAATTTTGGGCTGAATGAAGCTTGCTTGATTCAAACATTGTAGAGCTCCTCGCGCCCTTTCCGAAATGGGGTTACAATAGTCAATCGGGTCAACTGGTGATGACTTATGGTCTTCGGAAGTTGGGTCACTTGAAATGGCGGAAAATGATTTTTCTTCAAAATTTCTGTTCGGGTTTCAAAATTTATTTTGAGCCGACTATGATGTAATGAAATGTAAAATAAAAATAATTCTAAGTTTGGTCGGCCTTATTGGCTAAAATTCTGGAACCTTCCCAGGCGGTGGAAAATTGCCTATATAAGGAAGGCTGTATTATTGTCTTAGGCAGTTCAGAATAGTTCTGGTAGTAGATCTGGGTATTGATTCGAGGCTTTGTCCTACAGAATATTGTAAGGGAATGCCCATGTGGCTTTGCATATTGTAATTCTGAAAGTTTCTAATTCCACATTTGTGGAGATAATAAGAAGCCAATTTTCTGTTCTTGCATATTATTGTTGTTGTTTCTCTGTCTGTTATGTGTTTGTGGTATTAAGGGGAGCACCCTTCATCAAGTGGTATCAGAGCAGGTTTTCTTGAGTGTGTAAACAGATCGCCGACTGTGAGGCAGTTTGCACCAGGACCGTGGTTAGGGTTTCAGCGCGCATCGCGAAAATGCCTCCATGAAGGGAACGTGGCGGAAGAGCTGGTGTTGTAACACCTGAGGTTAGAGAGCTGCAGAGACAAGTGCGAGCATTGCAAGAAGAGATTCGCAGAGGAATGAATCTTAATGTCAGAGACGAAAGCGAGGATGAAGCCGAAGAAGAATATCAAGAAGGAGAAGTTGAAATTGTGAACCAGGAGGAAGAAAGACTTTTTCGGGCGATTTCCAAGATTGGGAAAAGACCTAAGATTGAGGTTCCTACATTTTCTAGAAATCTTAACCCAGAGGAATTGATCGACTGGATCAATGAATGTGAGGAATATTTTGAGTGTGAAGATGTTGAAGATCCTGATAGGGTCAAATTTGTGAAGGCCAGACTGAAAGGTCATGCGAAGATCTGGTGGCAAGAAATTCAATTGGAGCAAAATAGAAAAGGGAAAGATAAAATCACGAGATGGGATCGGATGGTGGATAAATTGAAGCGACAGTTCATTCTTGTTGATTATGAGCTTGACCTACTGAAGAAAATGCAGAGTTTGAAGCAAGCGGGAAGATCTGTTCAGGAGTATACAGAGGAGTTCTATCGACTTCTCATCAGAACAGGCCATGCAGAAGCTGATAAGGAGAAAGTTGCCCGATACCTTAATGGATTAAGGCCAAGCATTCAAGAGGAGTTGAATCTGGTTCGAATGAACAGTATTGAGGAGGCATACCAATTTGCCCTAAAAGTAGAGGAAAAGCTGAACAAGAAGTTCGAGAGCAGACAAAATGGAAGAGGTCGCGGTGGACGATCTGGTGGACGGTCATACGGTGGCCGAAATGAAGATCTGAAAAAGAAGGATGAGGCCAGTAGCAGTCAGAATCAGTGAGGAAATAATTCCAATCGTTTCCAAGATCAGAATAATAGAGATCAAAGAGGAAGAGGAAGAGGACAAGGATCTGGAAGAGGTGGCTTCCGTGGAACATGTTTTCACTGTGGAGAAGGTCATAGGGCATTTGAATGTCCTCAGCGCCAAGGCAGAACAGACAGGAGAAATGAAGGCCAGGCCAGAGTTGCACATGTAGATGAAGATGCCAAATCATCAAATTCTGAAGATGCTAAAAGAGGAGAAACGTTGATTAACAGAAGAGTCTTGTTGAGTGGTGAGAATGAACCTGAGCAAAGGAGGAGCCTGTTTCGCACCAGGTGCAAGTGTGAAGGTAAATGTTGTGATGTGATTATTGATAGTGGAAGCACTGACAATTTGGTGTCAGAAGAGATGGTGACAAAGTTGAAGCTCAAGAGACAGAAACACCCACATCCATATCAGATTGCCTCGGTACAGGATGACCACAAGGTCATGGTCAATGAACAATGCCTGGTGAAGTTCAAGATTGGCGGATACCAAGATGAGGTATTATGTGATATCATCTCTATGGATGCATGTCATATGTTATTGGGTAGACCGTGGCAGTTTGACAGATGTGCTGTACACGATGGTCGTGCGAATACCTATTCCCTGACAAAGGATGGAGTGCGACATAAGCTAAAGCCATTGAAGGAGACCGAAGAAAAGGTATGTGGTAATGCAAGAATAACATTTGTTGATGGAAGAAATTTTCTAGATGGTATGAGGCATGAGCATGTATGTTTTGCTTTAATTCCAAAAGCCGGTAAAGAGGAAGTAGAAGATGTTCCTGTAGAAGTTGCAGATTTGTTGAATGAGTTTCAGGATATTGTATCCGATAACGTGCCTGACGGATTACCACCAGTCAGGAAGATCAGTCATCAGATGGACTTGATCCCAGGAGCGATTTTGCCGAATAAGGCAGCACACAGAATGACACCTGCAGAAAGTGAGGAGTTGAACAGACAAGTACATGAGTTGTTACAGAAAGGATTGATCCGTGAGAGTCTGAGTCCCTGTGCTGTACCAGCAGTATTAGCACCAAAGAAGAATGGAGAATGGAGGATGTGTACAGATTCTAGGGAAATAAACAAGATCACAATCAAGTAAAGGTTTCCATTGCCACGAATGGATGATATTATGGACTGTTTGAGTGGAGCTGTGTATTTCTCAAAGATAGGTCTGAAAAGTGGATATCATCAGATTCGGATCAGAGAAGGAGATGAATGGAAGACTGCCTTCAAGACAAAGGAAGGACTGTATGAGTGGTTAGTCATGCCTTTTGGGCTAACCAATGCACCGAGCACTTTCATGAGGCTCATGAACGAGGTTCTGAAAGAATTTCTGGGTAAGTTTGTCATTGTTTACCTAGATGATATTTTGATCTTTAGTAAGACATTGGATGAGCATATGATGCATATTCGTATGGTATTTGAGAAGCTGAGAGAAGAGAAATTGTTGATTAATTTGAAGAAGTGCAGTTTTGTGAAGAAAGAGTTAGTGTATCTGGGATTTGTAATTTCAGCAGAAGGTCTAAAAATAGACCCAGAGAAGGTACAGGCTATCCTTGAATGGCCTACTCCGATGAGTGCTACTGAGGTAAGATCTTTTCATGGTCTAGCTAGCTTTTACAGAAAGTTTATCCGAAATTTTAGCAGTATTTGTGGACCCTTGACTGAAACAATGAGAGGGGATAGAAAAGAGTTTAAGTGGACTAATGGGGCAGAAAAGAGTTTTCAATTATTGAAACAAAAAGTTACAGAACAACCTGTTTTAGCACTTCCAGATTTTAATAAGGTTTTTTCAAGTAGATTGTGATGCTAGTGGTACTACAATAGGAGCTGTTATGAGCCAAGAAGGTAAACCTGTTGCGTATTTCAGTGAGAAGTTAAATGATGCCAAGAGGAAGTATTCTGTTTGTGATCAGGAATTTTATGCTATAGTTCAGGCATTGAAAAAGTGGAGGCACTATCTGCTTCCTAAGGAGTTTTTTTTGTATACTGATCATCAAGCTTTGCAATATTTGAATAATCAAGGAAAGTTGAATCAGAGGCATTTGAAATGGGTTGAGTTTTTACAGAGTTATACATTTGTTTTGAAACATAGGAGTGGAAAGTCTAATAGGGTTGCAGATGCTCTTAGCAGAAGGCAACTATTGCTGACAGAAATGCAGATTGAAGTGGTTGGGTTCAAGGAACTCAAGAATTTGTATCCAGAGGATCCTGATTTTGGTGAAGCTTGGAAAGCTTGTACAGAACCTGTTACTCTAGACAGGACGAAATGGTTGGATTTTTATCATCCAAGATGATATGCTATTCAGAGGAAGTCAGTTTGTGCATTCCACGAAGTTCTATGAGGGAGAATCTCATCAAGGAGAAGCATAGTGGAGGATTGGCTAGACATTTTGGTCGTGATAAAACCCTTGGTTTGGTTAGTGAGAATT